>WSXT02195931.1:0-19224 GCA_011762715.2 Neuroterus valhalla
ACGTTAGTTCAGATTCACAAACCATAAAGAGTCTTTCACACAAATATAACTTTCAAGAAGCAATGAGATGGGATGTTTTCCGAAAATCATGGAATTTTCCGAGTGTAAAAAAAATGTCGAACTGCCATACGAACTCAATTATAGAAATAAGCAGGGAGTTAAATGTAATTTGAATCGACAGATCTGTAGAAAATACGATAGATGGCTTATTGCGTCAGCCTGAAAGACACGTCCCTGGAAAGTGACACTGTTGGCTGTCACACGATGTTTTCCAGAAGTGAATGTGAATCTGGTTTTCCAAAGGGGGGTCAATCTCTCTAGGCATTCTTCATTGTCGATGAACCTTTAGGATTTCTCACAGACGGATCATAAGTCGATGGGCAGGTAAATTAAAAGCTTTATGGCTTTATGGCATCAAAAGTTCTTAATACAATCTGAACCAGCAGTGGGGGAGTTCTTCGTGCCCCTTTATATTTTTCTACCTCCTCAGCAGTGATTGATATGCATTCCCTTTCGGACATTCTGACATAATTGCAAAGCTCCTTGAAACGTATAATGTTCTATGTGCCTTCATTCAATGGATGTTCAATTTCGTACAAATCCCTCCAAAATTTCTCGACTTCTTCGGACTTTGGTGGTTTTTTGACGAAAATAAGAGGATCGCTTGAGAGGCACGATGGTTCTGCGAGAAACTTTTGATTCTCCCTGACCCATCCCTCCCTCTTTTTTATTCTTCTTCTTGCGTCAGATAGTACTCGTATTTTTTCAACAATGTATTGCTTAATGCTCAGCTTTGACATTTTAAGTGTGATGATGAATTGTCATCGTCTCTCAAGGGACGCCTTATTCCAGCAGTTGGTCTCAATGTCGCTTTTCCTGACTCTTTTACTGACTTTCAAACTTGTTTCTGAGCGCTTCGGCATATAAATTAAAATCCACTATTATAAGTGTTCCAGCTAGTTTTGGTTTATCTTAACGATACTGTGCGGAATCGAGTCTCGAGGAAGTTCACACCCTCGGGTGTGAGCAGATAGCCTTCACACTCTCTTGAAAAAGGTTGTTTGAATGACCTCCACGCCTTTAGAGTACCTGAAACCCCTGATCGATGTAGGCTTGAAGAGAACATATGAGACAAGGCGCTGATTCAACATCAGTTGAGATTCAGTCCTCTCTATAAATCAATAAGTAGGCAAGTACCATGAAGTCATCAACATAGACCAGTAGGAAAAGTTCATTCAAACGGTCAACCAAGATTTCCTTCAGCCAACGACTCTCTTCTTATCAATCTAGATATCAAAGATCTGTGATTGCTTAAACGATGAAATTTTGTACCATCAAAACGATGATAAATTTGATTACAATTTGTTAAGAGATTCAAAGTCAGCAAGGAATTTCAAGACGTTGAAAAACAAATCAGGTGTTCAACAACCTCCTACCAATGAGAGATTTTCGACACAATTTATCACAACGCTTTTCTTCGAATAAGTACACATTTCGTCCAGTTTTTTTTTGCAGATCTAAGTCTTAAGTTCAAATTTGGCTACCCAGCTGAAAGCAAGATAGTGCCGTGTTCTTACGGACTAACAACCATAATCCTAGTTCTGATCGGGGTAAGAAGTAAGGTACGCCGCGCTCCGGTGCCCTGCTGTTTTGGATACTTACATCGTCACCTTTCCCCAACTCTACGAAGTTGTGCGCATCATCCTCAGTAGCGAAGAGTATTTCTTACTGGGCCCTTCGACCCCTGACATCTTGGCAGGGGTTCACTGTTCACTTCGGGGATGAACCTTGGGTGCCGCCTTTCGATACACCTGTGTCCGCAGTCGACGCACCTTCAACAACCTTGACAGCGGCAGAACCGGGTTACCTTTACCTCCTTTCTTACTCGACGAGACACACACTCAACATTCAGGTTGGTCGCGTGTATCAGTCTTGCTGCTAACTCTTCTTTCAACTCAACGTAGGCCTTTAGGTTCCGTTGATAGGCCACTTTCGTGAGGATGGGTTTGACATCATTTTTCTTCATGTAGTCACTAAAGTGCCTCCTGACCACCCATCTCCTTCTGTTAACATGTCGATGTCAAGCACTCGAACCTTGACGCGGGGAACTAGTTCACGCACATCCTCCTGAATGTGCGTGAACCTTCAGACAGTTTCCTGAACCTTCTAAACCCTCAGAAAGTTTCATTTTAATTGCCTCGGGTCAAGCCTGCCTCTGGCCCTCCTTCTTTTTCTTCTTTCTTTCCCGGCCTTTCTGGAGGCTGCAGCAATCTCGGGAAACTTGTCGCTGCAGGTTGGTGTACCTGAACCTGAGTGTTCACTTTCTTAGGCGCAGGCAGTCTTGCACTAGTTTTCGAGGGAACCATTGGAACAGTAGACGGTGATATTATTTGTCGAGTACGTTCCCAAAGCGTTACTACTGAGGTTCACAAATTTTTGAATAACTTACCAGAATATTAGGGAATCAAACAGTCTGTTGTCTATCATAACTGATTTGTCTCATATTTTTGATTATGATATTTAGGCTTCCACTGAAACATGAATTAGGACATCTGTATTTCAAGCAGTCCTACCTATACACAGTGTAGTTACGAAAATCTATATCTCAATACTTACCATGGGTATAATTGATATTAACTTTCCCTCAAGGTGTATCGGTCAAGCTTCTTGAACAGACAATACTTGCACTTCTGGTTATTCAGGAGCTCTTTGAGCATAGGCTCATTATTTCGTGGAACTAACATGTTCCAAAATTTGAAAATTCTGTTACAAATATCAAGCTTTCGAACATCAAACTTGGTGTTAGGAAAACCAAGAAACTGATTATGTCTAAGGATATATCTGAGAAGAAAGAGGTGCTTTCTCAAAGTAATTTCAGAGATAATATCATGCGTGTACCACGACGGAAAACTCAACTCTGACTTTAGAGCTTTGAATTTCAGAACAGTATTGTTTAATATATCATGCATATATAATAAAACATTGGTTTGACAACCACCACAGATTCCGCCTGGGAGCAACTTTCATTCAGAGAAATGACACAAGCTCCTAGCTGAACCGCAGTGAAATACACCTATAGTGACATCTCACGACCATGAGATGAACTAACATATGTGGGACAAAATCACAATGAAAGGCTGGTGGAACCATCGTGTGTCTTCTGATCACAGAGCGACCCAAGTATGACTGCTCTTTGCATCAAACCGGCAAGTGCCAGGGCATATTTTTGGCACACGAGTATGTCTTTGAGGTTACTTACCAGTGAAGGCATTACACCTCCAAGAGCATCGATGATGAGAAAAATTATTCTAACCTCATATACTTTATGATATCACTGAAGGTTATTTCTGGGTTTTTTTCAACGCTCCTTCTCGTCGAGTTCTTCGCTCTTGATGATGAAATCAGCTGCGGCCGAGAATTCGATCAAGAACATAGTTCGGTCACGTTTGTGAAGAAGCACGATGTCATGTCTTGCGTGTTGGATAGGGGCTGTTGTCGAGAAATCGTAGTTTTAGTAGATTTGGCACACTTTGTTCCCAAAAATAGACTATGTCCCTCTTGGAGCGTATAACAGGGCAGGGTCGCAGCCGACCGATGGTGGTGAAGAACTCCTACGGCATAATTCTGTCTGTACCAATACATCGTTCCTGCGTGAACAGGTCAATTCAATAGTCAATGACATAGGTGCTTCGGGAGTTTTGGACACGCTCCACGCCTATCGTTGGAAACATCTTGACATAATATGCTTCTACAGTTTACAAAATTTGACATCACGCAGTTCTGACACGCGAACTGGGACCAGATGATTTGAAGATAGCAGGCGTTGACTCATGTGACAAGAGTTGGTCTTTCACAATTTCGTGAAAGTTTGCGTGTATCACCTTGTCTTTGTGTTCTTCAAGAAAGTTTTTGGCCTCCACTTTCTTCACCTGTGCTTTGAGAAGCAAGAACTCTTAATGGAGTTGCGCACCGTCCTCAATCCTGATGTTGATATTCAGGCCAAGGTTTTCAGCTGCCTGCTCCGCGGTTTTTTAAATGAACGCTCCTTTCCTACTCATTCTGTGATTATTGGCCATTGCCAGAAGACGAACTCTACTGTTTGCGATGATATGAACAGTACTCAGGATCATTCTTTTCTATCGACGTTGAAGATTGAGAAGTCTGCGTCCACCTTTACGGCGTGCAATGTATAAGCGCTGAACAGACAAGTTGATGTGCAATTTTTCCTTCATATGCATCATCTTGCGCGTAGTGACATCGAGGCCCCTGAGCACGTTCTTCCTCCATGAGAATCCTCCCAAACGAATCGAGTAGAACTGGAATTGCAAACAAGTTAGTCGCAGGTATCCTGTTCAACGAAGACAGGTTGCATGACCAAATCCGTCGAAGCAGGTATTTTTATCTACTAAGGAGAACCGATTCTACTGATGTTGTATTCTGCATGCGGCTCTCAGGAACACTAGGTTATTTTTTGGTCTCTCTAGCGCTAAGTTGTCTGATAGTACTTCCGTCCAAAGACTCAGGGTCCTTACCTATACCTGCTATTCATCCACGTTTCAGATGAATCTTGGCGCACTCATACAATCCTAAGTTCATTCCAGTTCTTTACGTGTACCTAAGGGCGATATTCAGAGCGTTTTACCGATTTTCTTTCCCAGGAGCATAGATCGAGTCATCCATATAAAATATATAGGTGATTTTATTTTTACGGACATTAGTTTCGCCACAGAGGTATCCATGAGAATCACGCAGTTCGGGGGATACAGGCATTAGTGTTATGCAGAAGAGGAGAGGGCTTATTGCGTCACCCTTAAAGACACCTCTCTGGTAAGTGACACTGTTGGTAGTCCACGATGTTTTCTAGAAGCAAAAGTAAATCTGGTCTTTCAAGGAGGCATTATTCTCTCAATTCATCCTATTTTATCTGGATGAACCTTCAACAGGTTTTCCTGACAGTCTGCTGTGCCTCTTTTGGCTCCTCATTGTTCGTAAATCTTACTCCACACATTTTCAATTATCCGAACCATCCTGTCATTCGGGATCTTATACAACGTGTTCAGACAAGTTATTGGCTTGTAGTTCTTTGGGTTGGACAAGTCACCTTTTTTCGGTGGGAGTGAAGTTCGTCCTCACACTATCCGCTGCTGAATAGGGATCTACGACTTTAAATATGAGGCAAACATGTGGGACAGATGTTGGTGTATAGAAGTGAACTTTTACTACCAGAAGTTCCTAGTGCAATCTGAAACAACATTGGAGAAGTTCTTCGTGCCCCTTAATACTCTCTTTAACCCCTCGGAAGTGATTGGTGCGCATTCCCTCTCTGATATTATGAAGTTGTTCTACAGCTCCTTGGAACGTATGATATTCTCAGTATCTTCATTTAATGGATATCTTACTCCGTAAATATACCTCCAAAATGCCTTGACTTCTTCGGACTCCGGAGGGGGGTCGCTGAAGAGGCGCGATGGGTCAGCGAGAAACTTTTGATTCTCCCTGGTCATCCCTCCCTCTTTTTATTTCTGCTCCTTGCGTCTGATAGTACTTGTATTTTGTCAACAATATACTGCATCATCAACTGAAAGAAAGATGGTCCAGAGGTCGGAATCCTCAAAGAGATCCTCACGAAGGGTAGCATCCATTTCAGCCAGATCATGAGGTTTTGCAGGGACCTGAATGTTAATGTTTCTCCTTGTCCTAAAATTGTCACCGTCTCTCAAAGGAAGCCTTGTTTTAGCATTTGGTTTTAATGTCGCCTCCTGATTTTTATCTGCGGCTTGTTCTTGCAGCGGCCGAAGAAGTGTCCCGCGTACAACTTTTGTTCCCGGAAGGTCTACGGTGTTGTTCCCTAACACTTGCTCTGAAAGGGCGAGAGCTCTGGGTGCTTCTGGAATCACAGAGTATGCAGGCGCGCTATGTAACCTTGTGGTTAGGGACAATACTGATATCGTAGCAATTAGGCAGGTCATCATCAAGTTAAACCGTCTATGAAGAACGTCGATTGTCCCGCTAACGCGTCATCGTGTTTCCATCTAATTCAGCACCCTGAATTCCGGAACAATTGGCAATGCTGTCCCAACCATTTTCGGGTGCTCTGCGCGTTCAATCATTTTGAACCACATTTATAACTGGATTTGGGTTTTGTGTTTCCATAGTTAATCCGACAAGTAGCTTGGAAAGGAATCGTCCGCTTTCGCAGAGCCTGGCTTGCAAGAGGAAGGCTGCAAACTCCAGAAAGTCGCCTGGTATACTGGAGACACCGTCAAGGTAACCACACCCAGGTACTATTCAGCTTTCAGCACGGTTGTTCACGCCTAATCTTAGGAGTTTTTACTTCGGGATCATCTCTGGACGATTCTCCGTGACTGCTTATGAACAGAAACCCTCGATACAGGGACCCTCTATCCGCAACCTGAGGACGCGTTTGGTGGCTCTGTCAAATACCTATCGGTTTGATTCCAGAGGAAACGAATCGAACGACATTTACTACTCGTATTTCCTTCAACTGTTTGAAAATCTTAGGATCAGTACAAAAAAAAACGTTTTGTGATAGCTTTTAATGTATTTACGCAGATGGTAGAGAATAATATGATTTCGAAACCATCAACGTTTTGGTAATATGCGAATGAGTTGGAATGTGATAATAAAATGGCGGGTGTTATTTATTTTAAAAATGAGGAATTTACCTCGCCCCATTGTATTTTCGATATTTTTTTCAGATATTTTGAAATAAGAGACGGTGAATCTGGTTTTACTCCCGTATCAACAAATATTTTCAACTTCGCATTGGAACAGGGTACATCCCCTGATGAACGGATGAAGGCTAGAGTTCGTGCGGAAATAAAAAAGAGCCTAAAATCAGAAGTAACAAACTATTGATTTATAGCGGTCCTAAATAATCAAGGATATGCTTGTAGAATATAATCAGGTGGACGTTATTCTCACTGATATTTATCAAGCATTTGATATAGTCGACATTGCTTCTTGTAATATTCGTAAACGATGCATCGCTCATCCTGTACTGTTACCATATCTTTTATGCAGATGATGAAAAAATTTGTATTCAGAATGCGAATCCAAAAACTTCTTTGAATCTTTGAGGTAATCTCAATCTTTTCAACAAATAGTTTAAAATTAATTAATTAAGTTCAAATCCATCAAAATTCAAGAAACTATCTGGCTCAAATAAAAACGTAGTTTTGTACCACAGGCACTTCATTGATGTCTTGGAACTTTGAAGATATGTGTATTCGGGGACCAAGGAACTCTCTTTCATAGTGGGATGACCTTTCAGGACTACAAAGGCGAAAAATAGGCGAAATAAGCGAATAAAAATCTTGGATTTTTATCTAGGGCATGTAATGATTTCAAAACAATAAATCCGTTAATAACTCTCTTTTGTTCATAAGTAAGATCCGAACTTTATTATGCGCATATCCTCTGTGCGCTACAAAGGATAAATGATATTAAGTCAATTGAGAAGCCCAAAGGCGTTTCCTGGGGTAATCATCATGGGGCAAGGATGGGGCCTTTCCTCCTCGAGAGTCTTATCATTAGGCCCTTCGAAATAGATTTAAGGTTTTGTCACTTGGAGAAAAACTTACAGTTGCCATTTTTTAACTCTCTTTAAAATCACTTGTGCACAAATTGAGTTCGCAGAATTTCTGTAACTTCTACCTCTACATGTACCAGAATTCGATAATAGAGTTCCGGCAATGCTTTACCCCAAAGAGAACCTGCCTCGTGACTCTACGCTATGTCACATGCGTAGTAATACCAATATGCTTGTTCTTGAAGCAGTCCGGAATGATGTTAACCTTTTCTTCAGGTCACTTGGAGAATTCACAGGTGCTGTTCATAAATTTTGTTGTAAGCCCAAAACGCACTATGAAATTTTGTAAGAGCCTGCATAATGTAGACCTATAATCGGTCCTTTATATTGTTAGGCTTTCTAATCCTCAAATGGATGAATGAATAAATGAATATATGAGTCGAGTTTTTCATCTGACCCTAATATTTCTGTTTTGTGCAGTATAATCAACATCTATTCCAAATTTTCAATAAACCCTCATTTTCAGTAGGAAGAACTAGAAACACCAGGAGTCTCAAGAAATTTCAACTCTTCTACGGAATAACACAGATCCCGATAAGAAATATTCCCATGAGAGATTTAACGTGGAAAAAATCTCTCAAGTTAGCTACTGTTGGCTAGAAAGGTCTTTCCACATACAAACCAGTATCTGTAGTAAAAGGGTCTGCGGAAGCCTGTTAAGGTCTCAATTTTTAAGATGGGCCCCAAATCTGGCTTTAAAATTCTACTGCTGGAAGCGATTGTTGAAAGAGAAATTCAATTCTCAATCAAGCAGTTAAATTTCAATGCACATATTTTTTTTCCTAAAAAATTTAATGTAATTACTAAATTTCTACTCAATGATATGCATTTTTAACGTGAAAACGGGATTTTTCATCAAAATAGTTAAATACCAAAGCAGTTATTGCATATTATTAGGAAACAAGTTATTTTTGAGAGTACGGAGTGCGAGTAAACATAAGAAGATTCATTAGCACACCTGGCACTGATCAAGCTATTCAGCCTTGCTCGGAATGATAAGAGCTTGTATATATATACCGTACTTTTTCACTTATACTTCCTCTTCGTCACACTTTTCGTGAAAGTGGTAAAGAATAAGGCTTTGCTACGCAGTACCATGAAGATATCTCTTCTCCCCTTGACCATCGTAGTTTTTCTTAACCTCGTTGGTAAGTGTTATGTAACATGTACTATTTTGTAATACTGAAATTATTCATATTCCAATCCCTGCGTCGAAAACAATGAACTGATTATATGACCTTTGATCTGAAAACAATTGCACAAGAGATTCAAAAATTTTAGACATATCTAACATTTCTTTCTGATTGGGTTGATCAGAATTTTTATTGGTTCAGACATTTTTTTTTCAGTGTAAAGAACCCTCATCACTACTCCGAAACATTTATCAATTTATTAGCTTTCGCCATTCGATCTTTTCTTTTCTACAAAGATGTAGCTTTTCCGTGGCCTAAAAAACTATCTTTGCCCTAGAATCCTCTTATCTGAATCAAAAAATTCTTCTGTTATCACATTGTTCTTAGTACTCCGGGTAAATAACACGTGAATCAGAACGTTTCTTGCAACCTCAGAGACGCCGCAGCCCCCTTTTTGGCACAGTGAATTTTATGTTTCTCAATGAAATACACATGAATTGTACAATAATCAAGTTAATCCATTATAAAGAAATAATGGTAACAAATAATGCAGCATATAAGTTTTCTCAGAAGGAAATTTTCTAGCTTTCTAAAATCGTGGTGATAAGTTAAAGGATTCATTTTGTGTAAGATTCCTCTACTCAAACCATATAATATTCAATGATCTGCTATTTCACCTTCATAAAACTCTTATCACTTGTTTGGAACGATTATTTATCATCTTATCTCATACATAGAGCACACATTTTGTAATTGTTGTTCTGGAGAATGATGACGATTGGTTTTTTAATATTTATTTTGCTAGGTATCATTTCACGTTCCGCAAAGCCGAAATGGAAATCGAAAACATCACTAAGTGATCCCCAAAAATCATGAATATATGTTGAAAATATTAATTGTTCCTATAAAAATATTTCTTGAAGCCCACCAAGAAAGGGAATTATGTCTAAGCTGTAGAACTTTGCTGATTAACTTTGCCCTTGACTAAAAGCTATTCAAACCTTCATCTCAAATTGAATTCAATAAGTCGGATGAGAGTAAAGAATAAAATTCGTTAAAAGTGATAAACCTCCATTAACTGTAATGAAGAAAATTATTTTGTGATCGGAATCTCTCGTCTCAATAAGAGATGCTATGTCTTTGCTATGTCATCTTTTCAAGACTCTTATCACTATTCCTAGGCGTTAATTAATCATAAGATTTATTGAAGTGGCTAACATTACGTGAATATCCTGTTAAAATCTGAAGTCATTTAGTTTAAGCCTATTTGATCGACTCATTTCCTTTTCTTAATGCCCCGTCATAGATCGAATAATTAACAAGAACGTATAGGGTAAGATCAAAACAAGTCGTATGATAAAGTAGTATTGAATGTTCAATAATCATAGTTAGAATTTCAACTTTTCATTGTCAACATTGATCAACTTAACGTAAGAATAAAAATATACTGAAGCTTAGTGATTTTAATAAACAACTCTAACTTTGACTAAATGGTATTTGAACTTTCTTCTCCTATTGAATTCGAGAACTAGAACGAGCTCAAATTCCCTCATTCTAATATCATCTTGTCTATTAGGTCATCTTTCTGAAACTTTTTATGACTATTTTGAGGTGTGTATTAATCAAACGATTAAATATCAGTAGCAAATTCTCCTTCTGATCTAGATCTCTCTGTTTTGTTCAGAATGACCGACTTGTATTTCAAAATGTTAATATCTAATCAAAATTATCCAGAAGAGTAATCCTATTCGTAAGGTGAAAAATGCAAAAATAACCTAGAATTGTTCAAAAGTTTTTTATTCCGAAAACCCAATGATCTTTTATTAAAAGTACAAACTTCCGACATGAAAAGTAAACAGAACCAAATTTGTATGTGTCTATTCTCTCTTTTCTCACGGGTTTGAGAGCCTCTGTCTCCTCTACAATAGGTAACATAAGTGCCATAAACAACTTATTCTTACTTGGATGAAACGCATAAAATTTCAGTCTCCTCATGCATTCTACCCCTGACTGCTTTCATCCAGCATTCCTTCCACACAATCACTCACGCTTCTGCCTTCCTTTTACCCTCCATAATTTCCCTCCATAATTTCCCTCCATCTTTGCTCTTCATGTCTCACCAGCATCTTTAATTCTTTTTTCTGCTAATCTATATTCCCTTCATGCATACTTCATACTTTCCTTATTCTCTTTCTCGCTCCTTCCTATTTTGTACTTTCTGTTTTGTATTTCCTCTCTCCAAACTCATTCTCACCTAGGCATGCTTGTGCAATTTTGCTTCCCTCTTTCCACTCCCCTTTTCAGCTTTTCATCAAACTTTCATGCTCTCTTCAACTACCGGACAATCATTTTCTCTCTTCTCAATTCTTTTTTCAGAATACATCCTAGATAACTCCAAGCAACCCCAATCACCTAACTTAAAAATCTTTTTCAAGACTTTTGACTTCTTTTTTCTCCTCCCACCCCGAAATCTTTACTCCATAGCACAAGACTATGTGCTAGCCCATTCAAGCACATCGAATATCTAAATTTTAATTCTCTAATCGTTCTTTATGCTTTGCTTCCCAATTTCCCAAACTTGGCTTATTATTTATCTCACCCACTTTATTCTTCTTTTCGCCTGCAGTCCGTTTCCATCCTCAGCTTGAAACCAAAATCCTCTGAAAAACAATTCCTGCATTGGTTCAACCATTGGTGCGTGAAACTTCTACTCGTGATCTACTTTACCCCTTCTATTGCTGAAGCATATACTCTTGGCCTTACTTACATTCACCGTTAGGTCTCTTCTTCTCACGTTATCTTCAAACCCCCTCAGAACCACTTTCAAGCCTGTTTTGTCCTCTGTTGAAAGTACCACATTATCTACATATGCTGAAAAGTAAAGCTCACTGTTACATGAGACCGTGCTTCCTTTACCTTTTTGCTTTAGCGTTTCTCCAGGACAACGAACATTATACTAAACAACAATAGACTCAACCTCGTCTCTACAGATATTTCTTCGATTCTTTCGATCAGCTCCTCATCTACTCCTATTATTTCCATGGCTTGCCACAACTATCTCCTGTTGACTGAGTCGAACTCTGCTTCGAAATCCACAGACGCATCTACTACAGGGAAAGAAATTTGTTGCAACAGCGGCACTTAGGGGCAACCTCAATGCGCCAAACTGTAGTACTCCAATACGCTTTCTGTTTATGACAATTGTTCTCCCTGTCAGAGAACGCTGCGTTCACAGTGTTGGGCAACTCTCGGCTTAGAAACGGATAAACTGAACTGATGGGACAGACGCGTTCTCAGAATTGGTGTTGCTGCTGCTTCCATGCCTTAGTTGCGCTGTCCTACTACTATGACTTTCTAACCTCTTTCTGGACCCTACAGCATGAAATTATGATTCACTGACATAATTGTAATACCTCTCCAAGCCTTCAGCCTCTATTCTTCTCCTTTATATAATGATGCAGTCACTACCATACCATCCTCTCCTGTGCGTGATTTCTTTTGACCCTGCCTATCGCCTCGATTACTTTCGCCCGGCTTAAATAATTTCAACCTTCCTTTCCTCTATTCATTGACTTTGCTACTTCTTTTCTCATCCTTCTTTCTCCTCGTCCTAACAATCGTTGGGAATACGTCACCCACTCGCTCATTTTTATATCCTTATTTACTTCCTTCCCTCTTCCTCTTACCCTGTTTATTACCTTACAAACCATTTTTCCGTAATTGCTTTCTCTACCTCCTCAAATACCTTCCCTTCTTCTTCTGTCTTTCCTAGTTCAATATTCTCACATGCTCTCGCTCCCGTCTACTGTACTCCTTTTCGCAATCCCTCTTTTCTCCATTCATTTACTTTCTCCTTTATTTCCCCTTTACCCTCCTCACATTCTTCATCCCACCATACTGCCAGGAGAACAGAACAAAATCGATGATAGGGCGGAGTGCTTGGGAAGGAAGAAGGAAGGATATCAGGGCAATAAAAGGCAGAGATTGGATATAAGTAAACGGAGATATGAGGATCTGGGTCGAAGAAAAAGACTTTTTAAAATCCGTCAAACAAGGCAGGGAAGGAGAAAGGGCAGAAAAAAGTGCATTGGAAGTCAAGGCAAGGGGCAGAGGTTACGGAAGACAAACAAAGATAGAGACGAGGACGAGAGAAGGTGGAGAAGTCAGAGTGGCGTGTTGGAATGTTTCGGGATCAGAAAAGTATAAGGAATAACAGGATAGAATAATGATAAAAGTATAAAGAGGTAAAAAATAAAGGTAGGAGAAGTATGTGTGTACAGGAGGAGAGGGAAAGAGGAGAGTTTGAAAGTTATAGAGACGTGGATGGAGGAAGCAGGAGAATGGTTGGTTTTATTAGGAGGTAACTTAAATGCGTAGGAAGGGTATCAGGGAGGACAGGTATGGGATGAAGAAGTGGAGGGGTTCATAAGAAAATCGAATCACAAAGAAACAGAACGCAAGGAAAGGATTCTCCTGAACCTGATAGAAGAGGCAATAAACAATAGTTTATAGGTAACAACTATGCAAAGAGGGGTAGGCGAGGCGATATAACATATACTGCGAGAAGGGAAACTATGAATGACTACCTTCAAGTGGGGAAAAAAGTGAAAAAAATGAGAATGAGGGGAAAAATGAGAACGGAAGTGGGTAATCAGATAGACTCTGAGTACATTTCGGTAATTGCGAAATTGAAAGGAGGTGATCAAAAATACTGGAGAGGGAAGGAAGAAGGAAGAAAGGAGAAAAAGTTGAACATTGGCCACTCAAAAGCAGAAAATTTTGAAGAATTAGGAATGAAAATGAGGAGGGAGAATCTGAGGGGCACATAAGAGAGAGAGGTAACCAAGATATTTGGAAATAATTCGAACAGAACTAAAAACTGGATAAAAATATTATCTTCACGATTCTGGATGATACTCTAAAAAACAATGTTCATCTTCAAGAATGAATGATTTTTTTAAATTAAAGAATACAATGTTTCGGAATATTCTAGAAACTTTGACTAGAATATAATAGAATATATAATAGAATATTTTAGAAACGTGCTTAGCCTAAACGGCCTCGAGACAACTTCGGCAGGAGCTGAAACTGTAACAGTAAGGGCTCTTCGAACTATTTCCATGTGATTTTCGTCCATTCGCCCAATAGCGAATTCCCCGCCTGAGTGCTTGGTGCGATCTCCTTATACTTCACTGGCGGAAGTCAGACAAGATTGTGGGCGGCCGAGTGCCCCTTACAAAACCTCTCAAGCCATCTCGTCCACAAGCAAAATTTTCTGAATGGCAATTTAGAAGTACCAACTTACGCGGAAGCCGTGTATTCGTTTATAAATGTTTCCTTACGCGTGTCGTGAAGTAGAGGTAAAAAACTAGGAGAGTGTCCTAATAACTATCGAAAATAAAACAAATGCGTGGAAGTATTTCTTGCAGCCTTGTCAAATATAAAATGAGATTAACAGAGACATATGTAATAGGAGCAAAATAGGTCAAAAACAACGGAGTAGATATTGATATTAGGGAGGCGATTGTAATGATAATTTCAGTTATGTATATGGCTGAATGCATTGAAGCGATTATCAGTCTTATCAGAGTAGATACTTGTGATCCATTTCTTCGAAAACAATTGAATATTGTCCCACCATAGTGACCAGAAATTGAATAAACATTTGTCAGAGGATTCTGACTTAGAAAGCAGATTTTACATTTTCAATTCCAAACTTCATTGATGAAGCAGTTTCAAATAGTTCAAAAGCCAGTCAGGTTTCGTGCAGCAATTAATGCGAGATTCTTGGTACACACGAACGCACAACTTTTCCCAAATTGTTTCCAAATACATTAACATATCTTGCTGGTTTGTTTGCAGATCCAAGTACTCAGGGCTACGCTCTTTCCATTCCGCGTACGGGTAACTGTATTTTAATTCACAGTCTTCCCAGGGGAATACCTATAGTAGTTGACGGACATATGGTTGGAACAGCTGACGGTCGCATTCTTCGTAGAATAGCCTCCTATGGACATGAACCTGTTGAGATGGAGAATGAAAAAAGAAAAACGGCAAGAATTGTATCCAATGAACAATGGCGTGCAAAAATGGATGAAGGACTTCGAGCAATGGACAAAGATCCTAAAATATACGTCGACGAACAAGATGAAGATGCAGTCAAAGCCGTCAAGGAGGCTGAGTTTGAAGAATATATGGAATATATGAGGCAAATATCAAGTCGCTAAGGACGCTTTTAGTTTCTAAGAAGAAATTAAATTACACTTTGGGATATAATCAAGATGAAAGCAATGGAATCTAATTCTAAAACAAAATGTTAAACGGAGGAACTATAAATATGCCCCTATTGCCCAATCAATTGGACGTACTTATTTCAAATTAACCAATCCTTTAACTATCCGTATGGAAAATTGAATTGATTTTCCAATCCGGTTTTCAATACGAATAATGAAATGGTTGGTTGATTTAAAATAAGAAGGTTTCATTGGTTGGACAATGAAAGGATATTTATGATGTTCACGTTTCACATTTAGTCTTGGAGTTATATTTCATAGCTCTTATTCTGATCATATTACATAGTTCTGAAATTAACGGTGGGCATATTTTTTTCCCCAGACATTTATTATCAAAAAAATAGAAAACTTCTCAACATCTATCAACAAAACTTGTAATGATTTTCGCACCAAAAAGAAAAAATCGCAAGATGTGAATCGCTGATCCGAATGAAATTCAAATAGATAAAAGAAAATTGAAATTCAATAAATATGCATTCTCCCATTTATTCATATGAGGCTCAATTTCTGAGATGCCGAGATTTAAATATTTTACCTTGAGGCTTGGCTCAAGTCCAAGTCCGCGGCACGCCACTGCTAAGTCCAGAGCCCAGACTTGAGTGAGTTGATTTTGGTGTTCTATTACACTTAAAAGCTCCAGTCAAATCGGCGCGTCGTTCGAAATCTCACCACCTGACTTCAAAAGTGAAATTCTTGTTTTTGATTAGAAAAAAAATGTATTCATGTAATAATCGATACTGTGGCTGTATTATGGACGGGTTTTACTGAGATTTTTCTTGTGTAGGATTAGTAGAGACATATCCTGGGGGGCTTTGATTGGTCATGTATTCGGTGGACTATTGAACGTGTCAATAAACTATACCTGACTGAGAAAAATAAAGAAATATTGCGGAAACAACACGAACTTGATGTCTTGAATCAATAAATTCTGCCCAAGTAGAAGATATAAAGTTATTCTTATTCTGCCACTCCTTTTTAAAATAGAGTATAGAAAGAATAAGGGAGTAAAATATAATTTGAATCGCCAGATCTGTAGGAAATATAATGCTTCTCTTTTTTCTGGAACTGTCTTCCAAATTACAATTCAAGAGTATGTAATACTGCGCTATTTCCACTCATTTTGGAAGCAAGGGAAAATCATGCCTCGCGAACCTATCCATTGCTGATTGTTCTTTAATATTATTCGAATTATTTCGGCAATGAGCAAGATCATTGGCAAATCTTTATTTTGCGCTCCAAATATCAACAGTTTTGAACATGAAATGTGAAATGAAACTATTCTTGTAGCTTCTCACGATAGTCTTTAATTATTGTTTTCAGCGTGGAACGACTTTCAATTCAGAAATCGAATCTTAGAGCAAATAGTATTTCTATAAGTTCAGACAAGATGGCAAACGAAAGGATATATTTTCTAGCCACCTACAAATATTGTTGAATTCTAGGAATCTACAATGTGATCAAACACAGTATATATACCGGTAATCTATGATTCTGAACGCGTTATCTATTGTAATAATTGTGGAATTTATCAAGAATGAAGCTCCATTGATCAGTAAAAGTTATTATCGCTATCCTTAATTCAGCCATCACAGTTATTTTGAACATTATCAAAAGATTCTATGTCAATATATATGATAAAAGTTCGGTTGAAAAACCTGCGCAGGGTCCTCCAGGGAGCAACTGTCATCCAGGGGAATGGCACAAGCCCCCAGTAGAACCGCGGTAAACTATAACAATGAATGGCCGCCGAAACCTGCGAGTTTGTTAAGGACGCAAAGTGACCCAAACATGACTGCTATTTGCATCCACGTGGCCAGTGCCGCAGCATATTTCTGACATGCAGGTAGTGCTTTAAGTTTATTAGGAAGTGAAAGCATCACACCTCCAAGAGCACCGACGGAAGGGCAGAGTCGCGGCGTGCACCTACTGCTGGGATGGAGTAATGGCCTATTCCTACTTCTAATATTGAGGTTGAAACCAATAGTTTCAGCTGCTTACTCTGCGGCTCTTTAGAGGAACGCTTATAGAGTAGACCCTGGAGGGCGAGTATGTTAGTCGCAGATATCTTGTTCAACGACGACAGGTTGGAGGACCAAATCCGTCGGAACAGGTATTCGTATATGCTTGGGAGAACCTTATTCACTGATATTCTATCGTGAATGCGGCTCTCAGGCATGTCTGCGTATTTGAAGGCCTCTCCAGCGCCAAGGTGTCTGATAGCACTTCCGTCAACAAGCTCGATGTTTTCTTCTACACTTATTATTCGTCCATTTTTCGCATGAATCGTTGCACGCTTACCCAATCCAAAATCACACTGGTCTCTCTCTGTGTACCCTTCGAAGATACTTCATGCATCCTCGAAATGTTTTTTGCCAGGAGAAAAGATCTTCGAGTCATCCATATGAAATATATGAGCAACCTCATGCTCATGAACATAAGTTCCGACACAAAGATACCTATGAAAATTTTGTCGTGCGAGAGTAATTGGAAATAGTGTGATGCTGAAAAGGAAAGAGGCTTATTGCGTCACACTGAAAGGCATCTCCCTGAAAAGTGACACTGTAGGCAGATTCACGATATTTTCCAAAAGTAAAGTGAATCTGCTTTTCCAAAGAAGCAATAATCTCTCTATGCATCCTACTATATGTAGATTACCCTGAGAGATTTTAACAGACTGATGATAAGTCCATGGGAAGTTGAATCGAGAGCTTTTTGGTAATCAATGCAGGTCATCGACGATTGCATTTGTGGTTTGCAGCGTCTTTGCAGACACTCTTGTCGATCACCAGGTTTTCCTGACAGCCTGCTGCGCCTCTTTTCGATCCTCGTTGTTCGTAAATCTCACTACATACAGGTCCAATTATCCGAACAATCCTGTCATTTAGGATGGATAAAAAGATCTTATACACCGTGTTTAGACAAGTTATTGGTCCGTGGTTCTTTGGGTTGAACAAGTCGCCTTTCTTCGGTAGGAGTATAGTTCGTCCTTACACCAGCCACTGTGGAATAGGGATCCCCGACTTCGTTAAGATTCGTGCTAGATGTTGGTGTGTAGAAGTGAAATTCTTCCACTGAAAGTTCCTAATATAATCTCAGCTAGCATCGGATAAGTTCTTTGTGCCCCTTTATACTTTCTTTACCTCCTCGGCAGTGATTGGCGGGCATTCCTACTCAGATATCATGAGGTTATTGCACAGCTCCTTGAAACGTATGATGTTCTCAATGCCTTCATTCAATGGATGTTTTACTTCGTGAACCCGCCTCAAAAATGTCTCGACTTCTTTGGACTCCGGTGGGTTTTTGACAAAAACAGGAGGAGCGCTTAGGAGGCGCGATGGGTCAGCGAGAAACAGCAGCTTTGAAATTTTCAATGTGTGATGATGGATCCTCATTTCATAAGCGATCTTTCAGACCTCTGGCGTAGAAGGCTTACCAGATTTTATGTAGTCAATCACACACTGCATACGGGACGCGTTTTGTCTTGCCCAGCCAGTCTTTTTGTTCAGTTGATGCAAGAACTTCATTGTTTTTTCATCTATCACTGGTTTGGACCTTCGATTCCAATCAGCCAAAGCTCTCAGCGCATCATAAACTGAACAAGTGATGGTCCAGAGTTCGTAATCCTCTCAGAGATCTACACAAAGAGTAGCATCCATTTCAGCTAGATCATGGGGTTTAGGAGGAACCTGAATATTGATGTTTCTCCTTGTCTCAAAATTGCCATCGTCTTTTAAGGGAGAGCCTTGTTTCAGCAGCTGGTCTCAATTTCCCTTCCTGATTTTCCTCTGCGGCGTATACATCTCTTGTTCGCGCGAGGATAACGGCACGGTTTTCCAACACTTGCTGTGAAAAGTGCGAGAGCTTTGGGTGTTTTTGGCACCACAGAGTGTGCAGGCGCGCTATGAAACCTCTGTGGTTAGGGACAGTACTGGCATCGTAGCAACTAAGAAGGTCATTATCGAGTTGATCCGTCCATAAAGAGCGTTGATTACCTCGCTGGTTTCTCATCATGTTTCCTTCTAATTTAACACCTCGAACTCTGTAACGATCGTCAATACTATCCGAACCATTGTCTTTAGGACCATCCCTGGACAATTGTCAGCGACTGCTTATTCGCATTCGTAACCGTATTTAGCAAAAGCCCTCGGCTCAAGGACCCTCTATCCGCAACCTCAGGACGCGTTTG
>WSXT02195942.1:0-19224 GCA_011762715.2 Neuroterus valhalla
CGTTGTTTACCAAGCGTTGGTCAAATGTGTACCGACGTTGGGCCAACGTTGGGCCAACTGTCAATTTCTGACTGGGACGTGGAAAGATACCATCTTGGAAATCGAAAAGAACTGATCCTTTTCTTTAAATTTTGGTTTAATGAAATATTTCAATAGAAATAGAACCTTTTGTGTAATTGGAAATGGGGTTCGGGAAATTTAAATTATTTAGGATTTCAGCAATAGTTATTTTTCATAATCTTTTGTTTCTCATGAAAATGGAGATATAGTTGTGGAATCCTTATGACACGTATCCCCTCTACTTCTTGATTGGAATGTTAAAACTACATTTTAGACAATATAAAGCACCTTTGGATGGAGAAGGAGGAGGGGAATAAGGAAAATTTGAAGAAAATAGAAGGAAGAATGGACAACAGGGAGAGAGAGGAAAGAAGGAACAATATAGTAATAAAAAGTATAAGATTGGAGGGGAGGAATTCGGAAGAAGGTGTACAAGAAGTGCTACACGGAGAGAAAAATACTGCTGCAGTATCAGCACAGCTGATTTGCCACCGATCTACGGGCTCCTTGTATACGCAGCGCTTGTGCACTGAGCCACGATGCGCTGGAGGGGGAAAACCTAACCTATAGATTGCGTGCATGTGCCTGCTGATCTCTGACGCATCTACTACCACGAAATATCCATCGCATTTGTGACAGATCGGCTGCGTAGGCTTTTTCCCAACTCCGTAGAGGTGCTGCCGATGAATTAGCGAAAGTTTTCGCTGGCTGATTGGCCACAGATGCGCGCGCGTTGACTGCAGCAGTATTTTTCTCTCCGTGTAGATAGGATAAATTTGAAGGTCCTGGTACAAGAATTGAAGATATAGGGAGGGATAATCAAAGAAAAGACAAAATGGCGCAGGTGAGATCGAAAAATAGGGAAGATGAGAGGGAGATTATGTGGAAGGAAGGGCAATAATATGGAAGTGAACTGAGAATAGAAGATGATTGGACACGGGAACAAAGGAATGTGCACTATAAAATGAGGAAAATGAGAAAGAGGAGAAAAGCAACGGAAACGTGGATAAAGAGTGGGAAAATGAAAATACGAGATGTATGGTAAGATTGGGATGAAGAAGCAGAACAGTTATTTAAAACTGCGATGTCAGGGGACAAGAAGAGTAAAAAGGGGGGGGGGAGTAAGACATAGTACAGAGCAAAAAAGAAACGAAGAGAGGGGGGAATAGAAAATATTTTACTGGAATGTAGCAGGATTAGAGAGAAAAGATACATAATTTATGGAGAATCTAGAACAGTGGCAGGTGGTAGTGATGATGGAAACGTTGCTTCATACAAAAGGATGGGAAAGAGTAAGGGAAAGGTTACCAAAAGGATACAGTTGGCAGATTCAGAATGCAAAGAGGAGGAATAGGAAAGCCAGATGAATGGAAGGAATTGTGATGGGGATAAGGAAGGACTATCTAGCAAGGAAGGAGAGGAGAGTAATGAGAGAGGAAATTGAAGGATTATTGGTGGAGAAGGTGAAGATGGGAGGAGAGAGATGGGATAAAATGGGGATTGTATGTAAACGGAGATATGCAGGAGAAATCTAAGGAGCTGATGGAAGAAAATAAAGAGGGGATTTAGCTTGTAGTAGGAGCAGATTGTAATTCAATTCAGATTATTGAAAATAAAGCTCACGGAGCTTAAGAGCACCTTCAAGAGCTCATAAGATTATACACATACGGAAACATACGAGAAACGGAAGGAGAGCGAAGAAGAAGATACAGAGACAAGGTACTGGATGGCGAAGGGAAGAACAGTTAAAGTTCTTGGAAGAAATGGGATGGTTTATTATAAACGGGAATATACAGTGGTATGAGGAAGGTAAATATACACGTTTGGGAGGTGAAGAGGGAAAAAGGAAATTGTAATTAAGAGATGGAAATAATGATATGAGACATAACAAGAGTGTTGAAGGAAACATGTACGAAATAAGTTGAGGGGGAGGGCGAGGGGAGCACGGTAATGGATGAGATGAGGAATGTGGAGAGAAAAAGAAGGAAGTGAGAAAGGAACTAAGAAGATAGAGGAAAAATAAAAGTAGTGGAGAAGAGCATAGAAGAAAGAAGAAGAAATATACTGAGATATGTGATAAGGAAAAAGAGGAGGAAGATAGGAAGTTTGAAGAAAAAGAGGAAGGCTGGAAATGAAAAGAGAAAAAGGAGGAAAAGGGAATAAGGAATATAGAGATATAGAAGTGTAGATATAGGAATTTAGAGATAGTAGAATGGGAAAAGTTTTTGATGGATCTGCTAGGAGGGGTAGAGTGTAAAGTAAGAAAGGGCGGAATGCAAGAAAGGGAAAAGGACGAGGAAGAGGACATAACAAGAGAAGACATGATAGATGTTGTAGGAATAATGAAAGAGGGGAATTCTCCAGGTCTGGATGAAATTCCAAATGAATTATAAAAATACGGGGGAAATAAACTAAAAGAATGGGCATAGATAATGTGCAATACAGTATGGAGAAGGAAGGGTTGACCAGAGATTTGGAAAGGAGGAGTAGTGGTTCCGTTATTTAAAAAAGGCAGAGGAGAGGAGGTCAAATATTATAGGGGAGTGACGCTAATGCCAACCTAAAACAAGTTATATGTAACAGTATTCTCGGGAGAAATAAACGATAAAGGTGAGGAAAAAGAGGTAGTTCCACGAAATCAGACGGGGTTCAGAAAAGTAACGGGGGTCATCGACAACACATACATTGTAAAATATAAAATAAGTGGGAGGATTTAAAAGGAGAAGGTGGAAATGAATTGCTATATTCTTAGGCTTAAACGCGGCGTTCAATTCTCTGGACCGGGAAAAAAGTCGAGGAGGTTATGGTAAAAAAAGGTATAAGGGAAGGTCTAATAAAGTGAGTTTCAGAAATATATTTCATGAGAGAAAAAGCAAGGTACAAGTAGCCGATAAATTAGTGCCCTTTGAGCCTACTTCTATTTATTATCTTGATCTTAGACTTGGGAGAAGCAATAAGCAGAGAAGGATGGGGATGTGTTAGGATGGAAAAAGTGAAGATATATACCCCGGCATAAGCAGATGGTATAGTAATGGTTGCAGAGGATAAGGAGGGAATAGCGAATCTAAATACAGGTTTGGAGAAAAACTTAGATGAGAAGAAATTGACATTGTATGTAGGAAAAAAGTAGATAATGAGGTTAAGAAAAGGATGGTAAAGAAAAAATGTACGGAATGGAAGGTGGAAGGTAGTAAAGATAGAAAAAGTAAAAAAGTTTAAATATTTGAGATACAACTGGCAAGCGAATGGAGATCACAAGGCACATATGAGAGAAAGAATAAAAAAGGCGGCAGGGGTAATGAAGCAGGTATGGAGTATAGGGAAAAGAAGATTCCAGAAAGATTAGAAGAGAAAGAAGGTAGTTGTTTGATACCCTGGTAAGGCCAGTTTCAGGATATGGAGCGGAAATATGGTGATGAAAGGAAAGGGAGGAGATGGAAAGATTGCAAGAACGAAATGTGAGATGGCGTTAGGAGTTGATTGGAGAATACCTATAAGTATGGTCTGAAGGAGGTAGAAGAAAGAAGAGGGAAGGCGACTGAGTTAACGAAATGGGAAAACGAAAGAAGGGTGTTCCTAACAGATAGATATTTAGGAGTGAAAATTTGAGAACACTTCGAAGAATTAGAAGAAAAAGATAAGGAGAGTCAATTAATAGGAAGATGGGAGAGAGGATGATTGAATCAAAATACGATAAATGTTATAAGATAATAAAAAAGGAAGGACTACTAAAATATCTGGGAAAGGGGTGGGGAGAAAAGAGATTGACAAGTATAACAAGATTCA
Organism: Neuroterus valhalla; assembly: GCA_011762715.2. NCBI lineage: Eukaryota > Metazoa > Arthropoda > Insecta > Hymenoptera > Cynipidae > Neuroterus > Neuroterus valhalla. The sequence continues at coordinate 3,847 of WSXT02195942.1, forward strand.
GATTTGGGAATCAGATCAGGGAATCGATGTATTGGGAAGAAAAGGAGAAAAAAAGGTACGGAATGTATGAATTGGAAGAAAAAACACGGAAACATGTATGGGCAGGATGTATGAGAGAAATGAAAGATAAAGGAATAAGTCAAGAGACCGTGCAACTTTAAAGTTTTTGCCGATATCTCGGTCAATTTCTGAGCTCGAAGATGCTTTTTTTCTCAAATTGTAGAGTTTTTCAATCCTCATGGAATGAGATCCTTTCGTAAAATTTTGGCGCGAAATTCAAATTTTTACAGCGCTTCAAATATTCAAAAAATTTCCCTCGAAAAACGCCGATTGACTCAACGCTAGAAAAAACATACATTGTTATTTGGCTTTCCAAAAATATGTGTAAATTTCCTTAGATTTTTAAAAAACGTAGAACGCATTAAAAAAAATAACAACCGTATTTTCAATATTTTTGACCATAATCAAGATTCCAGAATCTCGGTAGCTATATTCTTCTACGCTTAAACACCTTTTTTGTTACATTGTGCAATTTCAGGAAGAACAACGTAGTTTGCGACACCATTGAATATTTTTGAAGATGAACTTACTTGTCGTCAAATAATTCTTTTATCTGTAAAAAATGTTAGGAATCAGGTAGGAACCATTTTTAGGGTTTCGACTATGTTCAAATCCCTCACACTTTCCAGAGCGGATTCCTGATGTTTCAAATACTTTTTTATACCTTGATCCTACAATGAAGCGTTTTCCAAATCAATTCTGTTTACATGACAAATAAAAGTCATGATATCAATCGTGCTTCACGAGTTTGAATGACGTAATCCAACTTCCCAAGTTTCCAAAATCTGTCATTGCATTCTTCAAATTGAGTTTATTAATAATTAAAATCTTTCTCCGGAAAACAAATTCGCTCCTTGAATATTAGTAGATTGATCATTATACAATTATTTCATATCATTTCATCAGTCATTTTGAGTTCATTTTGCAGTAAATGTATAAAAAGGTACAACTTGTTTTATAATTTGAAGGAACTGATCATTCATTAAAAGTTTGCCGAAGTAGGTCAGTTAGTAAAATCAAATAGTTACACAAAAAATTTGTATAATAATGTAAATATAACTCGAACTCAACTGTTAAAAAAACTGTGTAACTTACTGATCTACTTTTGCGAACGTTTAATGAATCATCAGTTCCTTCAAATTAAAAAAAAAGATACATTTCATCCATTCACTGCAGAATGAACTCAAAATGACTGATGAAATGTCAGATATTGAAAACTTGTGAAGTTGACTCACGTCATCCAAACTCGTGAAGCACGATTATCATCGTGACTCTTATTAGTTATATAAACAGAATTGAATTTTAAAAACGCTATATTGTAGAATCAAGGCATAAAAAAGTATTTGAAACATCAAAAATCCGCTCTGGAAAGTGTTATTTGACGAAGAGTAACTTCATTACCCTTATGACAATAAAAGATACGAGCCCGATAAAAAGAAAATAGATAATTGAATAACGAAACGATGATTTAGAGTATTTAGAGATTCATAGAAGGTCAAAATTCCGAAGAATTTAGGTTTTCATCGACTTTTGACGCTTTTCACTGACAGAAAAGATGTTCAATGGTAGTGCAAACACACATATTTTTTGAGTGCCAAAAAACAATGTATTTTTTTTTAGCGTTGAGGCGATCGGCGTTTTTAAAGAAAGAAATTTTGGATTTTATTTTGTAGGGCTTGAAAAACTCTACAATCCGAGAGAAAAAAAGAATTTTCTAGCTTAGGAAAGGACCGAGATATTGGCAAAAAACTGGAAATCACATTATACGGTCTATGGGAACAAAACCTTGATCTTTAGGTTCTGAACGTTTTTTTTTTTTTGTTTTTTTTTTGATAAGGAACAAGATGATGTCATCAGTTTTCCGTATGCTTCAGGGGCAGTTTTGAACACGTTATTCGGCTAGACTCTTTGAAGTCTCGCTGTTGGCCAGTGTTGATACATGGGAATTATTCTTTAACATGTCTCGCGGCTGTGGCTTGACCCAAGACTCAACAGAGTCAAATAACTTTCATTCGAGAAGTAACAAATGTATAATATTCGACAAAAAACTGATATATTTGTACATGAATTCCTTCTACAGTAAATCCAATATTTTTTTCTCGTATATATTCATTTTTTCAGCCTTCTTGGCATGCTGTTATTTGAGGCAGAAGAATATGATTTAAAAGTTTGTTCTCACACATAGTGTTATCGTAAATGATTCTGGCGGAACCAAGGGGAATGAATATAGTACATGATGAAGATTTTTCGATCTAAGATCAACTCCTTTCTTCCACACTCTGTTTATTTTCGCGATTGATTAGGCGTATATTTGATAAGAAGCAATGATAGTATAGAGTGGGTATCCAGCATGTACATGGAAGGACGAACTTCTTCAATAATCAGTTTACACTTTTTCGTTTTTTGTAAGATCTATTATTTTCTTTGGCAAAATGAAGCTTTCTGCAGCAATTCTACTCCTCGCATTTGTAGAGTTTGATCATATTAATGGTAAGCGTTATTTGCTATTATAGTTATGCTTATAAAGAGTATGCATGTACCAATAATTAGGGGCTTTCATATTGAAACACGTCTTGTTTCAAACGTTTCAAGATCAGACATTGTTTAGAAATAAATTATTAGAATACTATGAAGACTACACTTGAAATTGAGATCAGCCTCAATCATTGATTATTTTAAAAAAATTAATCAACAATTTCCCAAGACTTTCCTGCACTACAATGATTCATAAAATAACGAATAGAATGCGTGAGATCAGAGTGTGTCCATTGCAACAACATATGAAGAAATCTCTACATAGTCATCTGAAACAAGTGTGCAAGTTACAATTTTTTGAAATTTTAAAGTATCCTTAATATTGTATTGTAATATCTTGTAAAATCCAAAATTTTAACTATTGTTTCGGGAACTTTTTCGACGTTGTAAACTTCTACTGTTTTTCATTCCATAGCAGGATATTCCAAGAAGAAATATGATAATGTCACATCAATACTTCATTGAAAATATCATTTTTGCTTTCTTTTCTTCTGCTCATAAGCTTTTCGCCATCTTCATTTTTTCCCTTGTGTTTTACTCTTCTTCTCCCTCCTTTGCTTCCCCCTTTCTTTCTTAATTTTCCGTTCCTTTTAAAATACTGATTTACTTATTTTTCTATCGGATATAAGTTGGATTTTGTTCAAACTTTATCTCGATATAATTTGAATTTCACTGAAAATTTATATGTATATAATTGGAATATTGATTGTATTCTCATCTTATTTGGATTCAAGTTACATGTTTCTTCTCAATTGTATTCGTATTTTATCTGTCTTCAGCTCTAACTTCATTTGTATTTCATTAATTCGTTTGATTCAACTGGACTTTGTTAGGATTTTAGTTGAATTTTATTCAGGTTTTATTTGGATTTTGTTCAAACTTCATTTGGATATTATTCTGATTCAAGTCATATTTTATTCAGATATCATTCCGATTCAATTGAGTTATTATTTGTCTAGGGAGCTTAAGATATCAATTAAAACTGAAATTTCATTAACATTATTCAACTTGGATTTTGCTCGGATTTTAGTTGGATTTGATTTTCAGATTGGTAGGACCGAGCTTGATCTTCATCTCCTTGAAGACCAAACTGTAGGAGACTGATGCCCTCTAGTGTGTATAACTTAACCTAATAAAACATTTTTTGTTCTGGCTTTATAAGCTTCTACCTTTTTCCTCTTGTACCTCCGTTTACATGACCGATGTTTGGTGGAACGGACGGAAAAGTTTCAAGTGATGAATGAAGACTAGGGTTACCAACTCTCCGGGTTTGACCCGGAGACTACGGGTTTCAGGATCGGTCTCCGGGTCTCCGTGTGAGATCTTTTTTCTCCGGGTTTAATCAACAGTCTGTTAGTGATTATGCAATGATATTTGTGTATCCCTAATGAAGACTGAGTGTGTGGAATGCCAGAGGTGTTAATGATCTTAAGGGGAAGGGGTTGTAAGATACTATGCGCGTAAGAAGGATATATACTTTCATCGTACCAGAAACCAAGAAAAAAAGATATGAGATTGATGAGGTTAAGAATGGTCTCGAAATCTGGTCAGGAGTAGGCAAGGAATTACAAGGTAGCCAAGGATTTGGTCTAATATCGAATGAAGGAGCAAAACAGCATGTGAAAATGAATGAGGGTGTATCTCCAAGATTTTATGTGTTAGAATGAAAGTGACAATCAAGAGACTGTTTATTGGAGCACCCTATGCTGTTGTTGATGGTGACATTAAAGAGACAAAAGACACCCTATGGGACTCGTTAAATAAAATAATAGAAACATGTGATTCAAGCAAAAGAATGATATTACTCGGAGACATGAACAGTTGGTTTGCTGTGCAGCAAGACGGAACTAACAGAGTACTCGGTTATTTCGGAGACCAAAAAATGGATGGTAATGGAGATGAAGTAGTAAGTTTTCGCTTACACAAGGGTATGTTTATAACAAGTACTTGGTTCAGGTGCAAAATGATACACGTACTTGTAGCAGAGGCGAAAGCCACAGTATGATCGACTTTGTTGTAGCAGGAGAAAGACTCAATGACATTGCTTGTGAAACACACAAGGGCTATGAGAGGTTCTGCATGCGACTCGTATCACTATCTAGTAGTTTTCAAAAACAAACCTAGGTCAAGGATGGAGGAGAAGAGAATTTATAAGACAATCGGAACAGACGCGAGTCAGAACAGTGAATCTGTGAACACCAGAAGTATGAAAAGTATAAGGCAACAGAAATATGAAGGATGCATGGATAATGCTGCGGAATGGAATCTTCTAAAATGCTTACGAGGTGTGTGGTTCTGCGTCTGTAGAAGAAAAGTCCAGTGATGCGTGTTGGAATGACGAATCACGCGAGGCAGTCAACGAGAAAAGGAAGAGGTTTTGTCAAGGTGGATAGAACCTAACTTTGGGAAGTCCTCGAAGAATATGGAGTGACTGGGTGGCTTCTGGAGCAATACAAGCAATGTATAATGGTAGCGTAACAAATGTGAGAGTAAATGGACAACTGAGCAATCGGTTTGATATCAATCAGGGCGAAAGCAAAGGATATGTTATGTCCTTTCGGATGTTCAATATATATGTAACGAGGTGGTTTTCCACCTCTCATTTAATTTTTCCCTGCGGACGCTTCAGCCAGCCAGGACCAAGATTTAGGGATGAATTAGGAACTCAGAATTTATTATTAAAATTTAAAACAATGGGTTTATTCTCCTATAGGATACACATCTAATTAAAAACTATTGTGAGTGCGACGGGGGATGTGTTTATAGTGTAAGTGTGTAAGATGTGCGTGGGTGTGACTCTAAGAAATAATACTAAGTGTAGATGTAGTCTAGACGCGGTAACAATTGAGTGTGTGAATGTGAAGTGTGTGATTCTAAGTACGTAGGAGAATAGTTATGGGCGAAAGTGATTCTAAGTGTAGGTGTGAGTGAGAGAGAGAATATGGTTTGAGTGAGCGGACAGCATTCAGTTGTTCGGGAGTTGAAGCCTAAGGCAGTCCCTCTGGGCAAAGCATGGTAAGGATAAGCAGTTAGTAGATCGACGCGGAGATCGTCGACGAGGCGAGGCGGATGTCTCCACGGGGGTGAAGCTAGGATAGGGATCTCTGATAACAAACGTCACAGCTTGCAGCATAAAGCAGGAGTAAAGCTGCTCCAATCAAATTTCTGCGCTCGAAGAAGCTAAAATCGTCGACGCATCGGATTGGTGCTTTCCTATCCCCTCCATTCCTGCTGGCTGGTTCCTGTTGCCAGTTCGTACTACGGTAGCATCACCCCCATGGACGTCACCTCCCGAGCCTGTCCTCCACTCTTGGAGGTAGGCGGTACGGTGCGGAGAGAGGAAGAGGGTTGAGGGAGGTTATGCTCAATTTGAGTCCCCTGCGAAGAATCTACCTTATCGGCCCGTCGAGAAAATTTCTAGGTTCGGTTCCAGCCAAGCGGTTTCTCGGAGCGGCTACGAGGAGTCCAGGTCGATCCGGGATTGGTTGCTGTGCGAAGCCAATAAATCTTTTCGCCCGGTACACGGCAATAGGTGCGCCATTTGTTCGCGGATCGGAAGTATCTCGCTTTGTTCTCGTAGAGGGTCTTTCGCGGCTACGAAGAGTCCAGGTCGATCATGGATTGGTTGGGGTGTGAAGCAAACAAATCCTTTTGCCCAATACACGGCCATAGGTGCGCCATGTGGTCGTTGATCGAGCGGATCTCGATTTGTCACCGTAGAGGAAAGGTTAGGTTTCTCACTCGCCCTGGTGTGGGTCAGTGTGCTCAGATTGAAAACTGAAGGCACTGACTAACACACGCGGGCTCTGTGTGAGCGATACGGCTCGACGTATGCGTTGAGCCGTGTCTGGCCGTGTCACTTACACACATCGCGCGTGTGTTAGTAAGTCGCTCCAGTTTCCGATCTGAGCACACTGATGTAGGTGCGCCATTCACCAGGGAGAGTAGAGTATCGCTGAGCTCCGCACGTTAGCCGGAATCGGCTTGAAGCTCTCAAGCGAATTGTCCTTCGACTGGTACTGCGAGTGCTTTTATACATCGGTAGCCAGTCGGTTGGGGAGGGCGCACAGGCGCGTGGAATGTATCTCGCCTCATCGCGTCACAAGCGCATGACGTGATATTTATGTGACGAGTTATATCTTGTTACATATACATGGAAAAATGTTTGAGAATGGCTCTATGGCTCTCTTCGACAGGAAATGAGTTGATCTTGTGAGAGTGAAAGTTGACAGATGACAAGATCGTTACGGCAGAATCATCCGATGATTTGCCGAGGATGTTAAGCAGACTGGATACCAGCATGAAAAGGATGAGTCTTAACATTGACGTGAATGAAACTAAATTTTTGTGATTGAAAGCAAGGATGCGCAAACAAAATGCAATATTGCCTCAAAAGGAGAGAGGATATAACAAGATGATAATTTCGTGTATCTTGGAAGTTTATTTACTACTAACGGAAACGTGTAGAGGCTTCCAGACGTGTGAGTGATGGTAGGAAGATTATCGCCAGTGTACGGGCTATAACTAAAAGTAGAAACGTAACAAGTAAAGCTAAAACTGCGATATATGATTCTGTGCCTGCACCGACTGTTTGTATGGAAGCGAGACCTGGACATATCAAGAAGAGGACAAAAGTAATGAGTTAGTTTTCACATAATGTGGGTTAGATGAAACACTATTTGACAAGTGTGAAAAAATTTTGCTGAGAAGGTTTAGTCACGTTGAGATAATACATGAATAATGCTTTACAAATCAAGTGTTTTTAGGTAGAGGAAATTTCACCGTATATAAAGATCCGGAGAAACACAGGAGCTTGTATGAAAAGGTGCATGGATGTGAAAGAAGCAACAGATGTATGCTAGGATAGGGATGTTAATGTTTGAAAAGCAGTTGTATGTGAGGAAATGAATAGTACAACGAAGCCGGACGCAAAAGAGGTACGGTTACCCCGGAAGGGACTTGATTTATTGGTATAATCATAAAATATTGATAGTAAATTTATTCCTTTTTCCTTCTTTCTTCATTCACTTATTGTCATACTTCTTCCTCCGTTCTTGCCTTTTCGACTACCCCTTCAGATATTTTATTCTTTGACGTCGCCTCATCCCGCTCTCACTGTTGAGAATGAAGTAAAAATTAACATTTTACGTTCTTTTAGGCAGTTTTATCCCGTGCGACTTTTTCAATTGGCTTCTAGCGTAAATCTGTCTTCACTATTATTTTCAATGAAATTTTACTCCGAGCCATAACAAAAACCTGCTGATGGAAACGCTTTACATGTATAACTCGAACCGTAAACATCTTCTCTGTTCACAACTGAAATTTCTCTTGCGAGCATTATCTGATTCAACGAATAGATCTTTATCTTGAATCATATCTCCACTATCTGTCGAAGAGATCCTTCATTGCCTCCTAATTTAAGGGTAGTTTAAAGAAATTCTGATCAACGTATCGATGGAAAAAAACAAATAAACTGCTCTGGGAGCACTTATTATCCTAATTCATCTTGAAATGGTTCTATTCCCTCTACTAACTAAACAGTCTTTGATTACAGTATCGTCCTCGATGTCAACTTCCTCTAATATTCCTTCTTTATTTCACCAGCGCTATTTCCTCTTCTGTTTCTTCTTCTCTTCCTATACTTCCAACTTCCCCTTCTTCCGTCTTTGCCCTTAAACCACTCAGCACTTCTTTCATATCTCCCTTCAGTTACTCACCTTGGAACTGAGACCTTCAATACCGATGTCCCTTTTCTTTTCCTTTCCCTCTCTATTTCCTTCGAAATTCTCTTCTTATTTCCCTGAACTTTCCTGTATTCTTATTACTGATCATACTATCCCCTCTCCTTATTTGCTTCTATTTTCTATTTCTTCGGTCCTCCAATATTTCCATTACCCTTACCGCCATCTTGCGGATTTCTTGCATATTAACTCCTCTCATCGTCTTCTCATTGTTTCTATAACTATCCTATGGAGAGTTTATCTTTTCTTGTGCCCTCTCAGATTAGAAATTGAGAAAGTAATGGCATAACAAACAGAGGAGGGGGGAAGCGGAAATGGCACGAGCGACAGGAGGATCTGAGGCGGACCCTCCTAGTAGGGGTCCAGGGGGCGTGGCCCCCAGTGGAGGTTCGAGTTTACTTCTGCTCTTTTTGCCTTGAAAACGTGAAGAAAACCGAGAATGAAGGTGTAAAATATGTTTTTGATCAACATATTCGTTACTGTTACTAACAAATAGGTACGAACGCGCGATATTGTGTAGCTCTACCCTCGTATAAGGAACTTCGTTCCGAAACCTAATTCATGTTCATTCTTGTTACAAAATCAGGTGCAGTTGAATTCCGTCATTTTGAACCACCTCCGAATACGCTCATTGTAAAAATGGTGGATGGTTCTGCTTATTCGGGTACTATCGAGCCTATCTCAGGTAATATCGTGCCCCAATGGTTGCAAGCTGGGCGGATTTATCCAAGAGACTTCCACTATTTCTTACGGAGATCGGTAGATCATTATGAATCTACTCTCAGCTTGCGCGACCCTCAAGTTGGTCATAATATTACTCGTCACAGGCCAAAAAGAGCTGTAATTATTCTGGGATACGACGGAAAATGGTATGCTCATGCATTCCATGAGTTCAAGGTCAACGAGCATGATTACACAAATGCAAGTGAATATGATTTTGGCCATGAGCCCGAACGCTACAGCATATATTTATCGATGCCAAGGCCAAATGCAAAAGTGTATTGTTCATCTTTCACGTACGGAAGAGCGTGGAAGTACTATGAGAGATTACATCTTGGAAATTGAAAAGAAAAAGAACTGAACTTTTTCTCCAAATTTTGGTTTATCAAAATATTTCAATAGAAATAGAACCTTCTGTGTAATTGGAAATGGGAAATGGTAAATATACATTTCTTAGGATTTCAGCAATAGTTATTTTTCATAATCTCTTCTTTCTCACAAAACTGGTAATATACGTGTGCCGCTTCAAAAATGTGATTCTTCTGATATATATATATATTTCCATTTGTAGTCGCTCGTGATTGAATATAGTTTCCTGCCCATATGGATTAAATAAAATATGCAATTCATCATTGGATACAATAGGCTCATTACATTCGTTTTTGGAATAAATGCATGAGAGATTTTTGTCACACTTATCCTACACTTGAATCGAGAGGAGCATACGCGTGGACAAAGTCTGGGGATGACTCTGATATGACGACACGTTTCGAACTTCATATTCAAGAGTTGGCAAAGCGTCTTTTCAAAACCATTTCTACATAAAATTCAGAGGGAGAAACGTGTGTTTGAAAGCTTGTAATCAGCAAAGTGTTTCTACACTTTCCCCACTATACACTGAAGAGTACATGAGTGTGATGGAAGCCTACAAATGTCTCTCAGATCCTAACCACACTTTCATTGTTATCTATACATCCAACAGTAGGACAAGTATGTCAGATGCTTGTGAATAACTTTCAAATTCAATAACACTCTGCCAACTCATTTTGTGACGAGGTGTTTTACATCACCTGTCACTTAAGAGAAATATTCCTTACCGGTTCATATATATCTCACGGTGAAAACGGGACTCTAATATATATCTTAAAAGAGTAAGGTCATGGCCCGAAGGACGAGAGTCCAATTTCGCAAGGGGCACTTTATTGTATAAATGTAACCTCAAATTGTGTCTCATGCTCGTTTGTTTTTATTTTGTTCATTTCGGCGAGAGCAAGAGCGGACTGACATTTGACAGCTGGCCATCAACAACCAAGACGCAAAGGGAAGGAGTCCCAAACAGATCTCGGTCCGGACCTTCAGAACAGTCGCTTTGGAGTAGAGAGAGAGGAGACGTAAGCGAAAGAACGTCATTGTCTTTCCTGAAGATCCCCTCACCGTCGGCCATCTTATGATCCGGAGGAGGTAGTACCAATCCTAATACAGCGAATCCTAAATCCTAATGCAGGAAATATATTGTTGGTGGTTAGGAGCATAAAACACCTTTTTACTCTGTCTCCAGGTCTCTCACTCCGTTTAGATAAAATTTCCACGCTTTACCGCCTAGACCCCACTCTGCACTCTACAGGAAAAGATGGCGCACAAGCCGCGTGATTAGCCGACTACTCCAACTATCTTAGGACTGCGCGCTGATTGTAGACCTTCCGCAAAGATTGGAACGAACCTGCAAACTCTTCGGTTTGCGTCTTGTCACTCTCGTTCTTCGCCTCTTTGCGACAAGTTATACTTTACGACAAATATTGTAAAGTTCTGAGATAATAAGACGTAATTATTAGGTATGGATTTTTCTGAGGCCCGGTATGTATCTGGTGTTAAGGTATGTTCTTTTTTTATTTTGGCAACCACTTCGGCGACACTTCAAGCTGTTGCATGTAATCTCGACTTGAAGTGTCGCCAAAGTGATTTCGCCATCCCTGAGTGCTCTTTGTGCGGGTTCCTAATTAAAATATATATAAGTGTTATCGCTCGAAGTTATGTTTGGATTCGCTGAAATGTTTGTAGCGGAGATTTCCGTCGGAGTTTGAGGTTGTGGGTCATCTACGCATAACCTCAAATCCTGATACGTGGTCTCGGCTACAAGCCCGTTATTTCCTTGTATGCTACTTCAGATTAAGATTTTACCGGAAATATGTCCGCGTTTGGAAAGTTCCGCGGTTTTTAAAGATAAGAATAAAGTTTTTTCAGTCGTACTATGTCATAATTTCGGCAGTAAGCTGAGAGAAACGAGACTGTAGAAGCCTGTAGTATTCGAATCCGTAAACTTGAGACAGTCGTGAGAAGTAGAGGAAATTCTCGGAATTCATTCGATTCGGTAGGACACGAGGTCGGCATTTTAGTGTATTGATTGAAAGATGGGGTTGACCGCGTAGTTTAAAATGGTAAGATTGTGGGAGTTGTAGGTTATCTCTCTCTCCATTGCCGTAAGAAATTTGATTTCGGTAATCTCACTCAATTTTGCTATATCGATATCGATTGTGTATGTAAGCTAGGCTAGGATCAAACACAATATTATCGTTTATGAAAATGGCCTCCTTTATTTGTGGTTAGGCGAACCCCACCCCTCCTCTGAGCACAAATAAAAATGAGTGGAATAACGTAGAAAAAGTTTTACTTAATTCAAAAGGTTAGATCAGTGATGATTTGAAATAATTTTGCCACCAATTAAGGGTGTAGAGAAGTTCCTTATAGACTAGTGGCTGGCGCCTCAGATATTAAGGAACGTTATGGATATAAAGTTTTGTTACTAGAATTGGAAAGCAGACCCGAAGCCATAGTGTCGGTTTAAATTCTGAGGCCGAATTTACCCTCACAATTTTTAGACCTTTACCACACACGTTTCACTCACAAGTGTTGGAAATGAAAAATTTGGTTTGATTCTGTAAGTCCAATACAAGCTTTTGATTCACTTATTTTATTTTTTTTGCATTGGTGTGCTTTGGATCGGGAAGTCATTTGGAGACCCTTACTATATTTTGCAACGCTATGTTTGATGTGAAGCCTGTATACAGGGGATCGAATTTTTCACTTATATACAAAAATTATTTGAGCTGCATTTTTTGAATTTGAACATATTTTTTACTTTTTCTTCAAGTGCGGCCGTTAATTCTTTTTCCGACATTATTTTTTTAAAAAAGCTGTAATTTTTCCCTCCGAAATGAGCCTTTTTCGAAAGTGGGGCGAAAGAAATTGGTGGAGATATATAACACTTCTTGCGCGCGGTTTGTGTCGCAGTGCAGCAAGGCGCCATGATCACGAGGTACCGTCCATTGGGAATTGTATTTTGTATAATTTGTTCGTAAAACTGTAATTTTCGGCTTGTGCGAAATTGAAAATGGAAATGATTTATGATTCGGGGTGACTTTTTGGTGATGATAACGAATATTTTCTCCATATGAGAGTCGAGTCAACAGAGGGAACAAAAGATTGGATCATTGGAACAATGATCAAGCTACCATTTTTACAGTGGTAATTTATTATAAAGAGGTCGAAATTCTGAAGCACCGCAGTCTTGCTATTTAATCAGACTGTTTGACTCATGACACCATTGCTGTGTACTATTTTCGAAGAAATATTACACACTATTTGAAAGAAAATTTCCAACCCAAAAAAATGATTTATTTTAGAGATGGAGCCGCCCAGCACTTCAAAAATAAATATAATTTCATCAATCAGCTCCACCATCAAATGGATTTTGGTATTTCAGCCGAGTGGCATTTCCATGCAACGGCGCACGGAAAAGACCCTTGTGATGGTATTAGGGGAAATTTAAAAAGACTCGCAGCGCGTGTTAGCCTACAAGCGTCATCCAAAGATCCGATTTTGACTGATGATGCCTTGTATTAATGGGCAAAGAAAAATTTAGTTGAAACGAGAGCACTCATACAAAAACAGTCACCCCGAAGTATGAATTTATTTCCATTTTTACTTTCGCACAAGTCAAAAATAACAATTTGACGAATAAATTATACAAAGTACAATTAAATCAGTTCCCAATGGACAGTACATCGTGATCATGGCGCCTTGCTGCACTGCGCCGCAGAAACCGCGCGCAAAAAAGGGTTATATATCTCCACCACTTTCTTTCGCCCCATTCTCGACAACGGCTCATTTTGAAGGGGAAAAGTAAAGTTTTTTTTAAAAATAATTTTGGAAAAAAATTAACGCCCGCACTTGGAGAAAAACTCAAAAATATGTTCAGATTCAAAAAATGAAGCTTTAATCATTTTTTTATCCAAAATCATTACCTTCACCGTAAAGATGATGGGAAGAGTTTCCAAAACTTCCATAAAAGAAATAATTTGGATAACTTTTGTGGAAAATATTGTAACTTGAGTATCAGCGTGCGTGGTGAAAAGTGAAAAATTCGAGACCCTGTATACTGACAACCCGTCGTACTAGAGACATCCTCTTAGGGGAGTCGAAAGAGGTTTACTAGGACAATAATTTCATGAACTTTAAAGAAAATCGGAGACAACAAATTTTTATGCGGGTACACTTGACGCTGTTTGTCCCATAAATCAAACTCCGTGACACATGCCGTGAACTGAAAAAGAAGTCAGGTTCTAGAAAGGTGCTGCCCAGGTAAAGACAGAAGTGATTTTGGGGACCAGCCGGGGGACGTATTTGATATAGCTGCTAAATCATTTTTGTGACTTCTTTTTCAGTGCACACCATGTGTCATAGAATTCGGTATATTTTTTGGTTATATTTTTGATATTCTATGCCAGAATCAGGGCCGGTCTTTGGGGTGGCGAAAATGTGCGACCGCACAAGGCCTCGCGCCTAGAGGGGCCTCGCGCTCAAATTTGAATTCGAAAATTCGTTAAATACATTGTTAAAGCGTTGGCAGCGGACGTTCGAGTGCAGTAAGCTGGCAGCATCTTTCGAAGGTTCTCACTATATGAAGTGCGCGTATCGATACTTGTTTACCGAGTGACTATTGACTCTTTTAGTCGTCCAGTCAGTGTTGTCAAGTGTCACCAGGGTCACTTAAAGAAAATTCACAATCAAGTTGTGAATTGATTATTATTATTATAGATGTGTATTGTAAATAATAGAAAAAATTGTAAGAACCTTAAATAGCGAGTAAACAAACAAAATCCTAGTGATTGATTGAAGTTTTCAAGAAAAAGAAGATAGTTTTCTAATGATGATTTATTAGTAGTAAGTCATTATCAAGAGCAGTATTTTGCAAGTTGCGAAGTTTGATTTTTTTTAACACTCCTTACTTATTCCTATAAATGTTGTTTTATTTTCACTTAAGCTGAGATGATTATCTGGATAATTGAATGATACATTGTTGACATTGTTGAAGTGAAGAATAAAAATGCCATGAGATCGTGACATCGGTCGTAAATTTGAGAGTGGAGCAAGGAGCTGAGAAAAGAGAAGTACAAGAGACGCTTTTGAAACCCGGAGGATGTTTCAACTCAATTCAACTTCTATAGGTTGTATGTGACTTGGAATCAGGAAATAGGGATATACATAAAATGAAACATTGGTTTAACAACCACTGCAGAATACGCCTGGGAGCAACCGTCATTCAGGAAAATGGCCCAAGCTCCCAGTTGAACCGCGGTATAACACATCTTTGGCCACGCCCCACTTCCGTGAGATGAGTAACCACATGCACGACAAAATCACGATGAAGGACCAGCAAAACCCTCGTGAGGCTTGAGGACACGAAGCGACCCAGGTATGACTGCGCTTTGCATCCATCCAGCAAGTGCCACGGTATATTTCTGGCACACTAGTATGGCTTTTAGGTTACTAACCAGTGCCTGCGTCGCACCTCCGGGAGCACCGATGATAAAAACGATTGATTTGACCGAATATCCTTGATGATGGCGCTGCAGGTGTTCTCTGAGATCATTGTACCTCTCTTTTTTCTCGGTTTCCTTGTTTTTGATGTTGAAATCAGCCGGGGCCGGGAACTCGATCACGAACATAGTTCGATCACGTTTGTCAAGGAGCGCGATATCGGGTCTTGTGTGTTGGATAGAGGCTATTGTCGAGATATCGTAGTTCCAATAGATTCGGCACTCCTCGTTCTCAACAATAGACTCAATCCTACTTATAGCGTTTGGTAGGGCAGGGTCGCGACAAACACCATGAGAGCGATAAAGATGGTGGTTGAGTACTCAAACAAATGATTATTTTTGAAAATTTGGCTTTGTGAGTCTCTCTAAAGTTCGATTACGAACACTCCTGGCTTCATTTTGTTTGATTTGAAAGATTTGCTACCTGAAGGCGGTTTTGTGTATTT
>WSXT02195953.1:5195-19224 GCA_011762715.2 Neuroterus valhalla
AAACATATCCAAGAATCCAGAAAATTGTAGGTAAGGAAACATCACTGCGCTCGAAAAACTACCCGTTACGAACAAAAGCCGCCAAAAATGTCCTAGTAGGTAGTGACTCTTTTAGAAGGTTTTGAAAAACGTCTTGAACCACCATCTATAGATATCCAGAAATCCAGAAAATTGTAGGTCAGGAAATTTCCCAGCGCTCGAAAAAACCACCTTTTACGAACAAAAGCCGCCAAAAAGTCCTAGAAGGCAGTGACACTTTGAAAAGGTTATGAAGTACGTCTTTGATTCCTCATCTAAACATATCCAAGAATCCAGAAAATTGTAGGTAAGGAAACTTCTCTGCACTCGAAAAAACCACCTTTTTAACAAAAACCACCAAAAATGTGCTAGAAGGTAGTGACACTTTTAGGAGGTTATGAAGTACGTCTTTCAGCCCTCATCCATACATATCAAAAAACAAGAAAATTCTAGTTATGGAAACTTCCCTGCGCCCGAGAAACCACCCTCAACTAAAAAAACCTGCCAAAATTATCCTGGTAGGTAGTAACACTTTTAGAATGTTTTGAAATACGCCTTTGAACCATCATCCAAACATATTAAAAAATTCGAAAAATTGTAGGTAAGGAAGTCCTCTGCGCTCAAAAAACCACCCTTCACGAAAAAAAATTGCCAAAAATGTCCTAGAAGGTAGTTGCACTTTCAGAATGTTTTGAAATACGCCTTTGAACCATCATCCAAACATATTAAAAAATCCGAAAAATTGTAGGTAAGGAAAGTCCCCTGCGCTCGAAAAACCACCCTTCACGAACAAAAATTGTCAAAAATGTCCTAGAAGGTAGTGGCACTTTTAGAATGTTTTGAAATACGCCCTCGACCCCTCATCCAGAAAAATTTAGAAATTTTCAAAAATTTCTGGGTGATGAAATTCCCCTGTGCTCAAAAAACCAACCTTTACGAACAAAAACCGCCGAAAATGTCCTGCTGAATTGTTACACTTTTCGAAGGTTTTTAAATACATCTTTGAACCCCCATCTAGTCATATCCAAAAATCAAGAAAATTGTAGGTAAGAAAACTTCCTTCCGCTACAAAAACCACCCTTTCCGTACAAAAACCGCCAAAAATGTCCCAGAAGATAGTGACACTGTCAGGAGGTTATGAATTACGTCTTTGAACCTTCATCCAAACATATCCAAAAAACAAACAAATTGTAAGTAAAGGAACTTCCCTGTGCTCAAAAAACCACCCTTTAGAACAAAAGACACCAAAAATGTCCTAGAAGGTAGTGACACTTTTAGGAGGTTATGGAGTACGTCTTTGAACCCTCATCCAAACATATAAAAAAAACCAAGAAAATCGTAGATAAGGAAACTCCCTTGCTCTCAAAAAACCAACCTTTACGAACAAAAATCGCCGAAAATGTCCTGGTAAATTGTTACAGTTCTAGAAGGTTTTGAAATATGTCTTTGAACCCCCATCTATACATACCCAAAAATCAAGGAAATTTTATTTATGGAAGCTTTCCTGCGCTCGAAAAACCAACCTTCGCGAACAAAAACTGCTGAAATTGTCCTAGTAGATTGTTGTTGGTAGGTTATGACACTTTCAGAAGGTTTTGAAAGATGTATTTGGACTTCCCGTACTAAACATATTCAAAAATCAAGAAAATTGTAGATAAGGAAATTATTTGGGCTCGAAAAACCACCCTTCACAAAAAAAATCGTTAAAATGCTCTAATAGGGTGTGCAATTCTAAGATACGCCCCAGATACATCCTTGGGTTTCCTTTTAAACATATACAAAAATTAAACTAATCGCAGAGCAAGGAAGATTTCTTATCCACAATTTTCAAAATTTTTGTATAAGTACTATGGAAAGTTTGAAGACATATTTTCAGACCATCAAGAAGTTGTACAACTCATTAGGGCATTTTAGTGATTCTTTAGTCATTAAGGGTGGTGATTCTTTGAGCGCAGGGAAGTTTTCTGATTCTTCATCTACAATTTTTTTAATTTATGGGAATATTTAATGGGGAGTATTTCAAAACATCATAAACTCGTACAACCTATTGGAGCATTTCTAAGCTATTCTCTTCCGTGAAGGAGAGTGTAATGAGTGCAGCGACGTTTCCTTACTTACAATTTTTCTAATTTTTGGATATGATTAGAAGAGAGTTCAAAGACGTATTACGAAACCATCCTAAATTTGCACAACCCATTGGAATTTCAATTCACTGCGATTCAGCAAGTTCTTATAGATACAGATGTCATAAGGTCAGTAAACAAGGAACTATATAGTCAGAAGGTTTTGAAGAAACTCAATTTTCCATATAATATTTAACATAAATTTATCTGCAAACCTGTAGCAGTTGCTCGATGTTTAATACATTCAGTATACATAAGTACTTACGGACACGTATACACATAAGGCAAGGAATCGATTCGACCAATTGGCATCTGTGAATATTTGCCTGTAGGTATTACTTATTGTTAGTAACTGCTCGTGTTCGGCATATATGTTCTAGCTTTCTTTCGGAAGGGTCGTAGATTTACATTTTTACGGGATTACACGACGACGTAGGGAGTTACATGCCGATCACCCACACGAGGGATTAACCTTAACAGTTACAACTGCAATAACAGAGACATGCAGAGGGTGCTTCGTCTCAAATACCACTGGGACAAATCTCATCCCAGAGGGGTTTTATTCAATTTTCACTTACAACTTCGCTACTATGATCTCTAGTTGTGACCAATTCAAGACTCTTATGTCATGCCCATTCTCATATAAGTTACAATAGTTACAATATTATGCTATATTTTATCTTTATAGCTCAAGTCAACAAATTTTGAACTTACCCTCGTAACATTCGAAAAGAGGAACGACTTTCGAAAGAGTGCGGATTCAGATGATAATTATCGTATCCAACTGGGACAAGAAAATTATATTATTCTTATGTTTCAGGAACTTTGTGTGTGAAACTAATAAGAAATATCAGTATTTTGTCTATTATATATCAACTATACATCATTACCCTGGAGAGTTTGTTTGGAATGACTGTCTATTAGGGTGGTCCAAAAATGTATTAGAAAATTTTTTTTTCGAGATTTTATGCAATACGGCTCGGAAATTTGTTCGAATCTACAAAAAAATAAAAGAATTTAAAAAAAATAATAATATTTAGAGGTTGCGCAAGCCCCGATGAAGTTTAACACGTATTTCTCAGAAGAAGAAAAAAAGTTTGTGTAAATTTTATTCAGAATTCTCAATATTAGGTAAATCCAGTTCGAAATTCACAATTTCATTAGTCACAGAATAGGAATAAAATATTGCTTTTCAAATATCACCCCCATAAGTCTGTTTTATGGGGTCCACAAAAATCCCCAATAAGTGAAAAGATGGGTTTTCCGAGTTTTTGACGCTAATTATGATTTGTTTGCGGTTTTTACAACGCATATTGTTTCAAAAACATGAAATACTACTTTATACTGATAAAAACTTTCTCTTAAAAAAGGATTAGAAAGTCAAGGTTTTTTCTGAATCCTTCAACTTATTGTCAACTTTTCAGTTAAAGCAAGGTATTCAACAAATAAAGTTAACAAAAATAATTGTTTGAACAATTTGGTAATAATTATAACAATATTCTCTCAGAATAATGTTACAATGTTGCGGCTTTTTCCTGAAATTTCTAACATTTTATCGCTTTTTAATTAGGGTAAAGTAATACTTAATTCATGTTAAAAAACTGTTCAAACAATTTATTATCATTGCTAATAATATTTTCTTTGCTTCATGATCTAAACTTGCGGTTGTTTCTAAAATTTTTGACTTTTTTTCCACTTTTCACTTGAACTCTGTTAATATTTAATTTCATTCCACAAAAATAATTATTTAAACAAATTATGATTGTTTATCGCTTCCTTCTCTCAGATAAGTGCAAAAAAGTTGCGGTTTTTTCTAAATTCTTAAGTTTTTTGTCCTTTTTCAATTAGTGAGGTAATAATAAATGCGAGTTAACAAAAATGCTTATTGAAACAATTTATTATTGTTTAGAAACATTTTCTTTTAGATAAATGCTAGGAACTTGCGATTTTCTCTAAAATGTCCAACTTTGCACTGAATGGAATTTGAATGAAATTCAATTACATAGATTGAATTGGATTGGGTTGTTGAATTAGATTGTTTTATTATTTGAAATGATTTTTTTTTAATATCAATAATTATATTTTTGATAAAAAATTTGTATTTTTAGGTCTAAATTCAAATTTCACTGAATGAATTCAGCTTTTTTGTCCTAATTAATTTTTTTGAACATTGGGAAAAGAACAAAACTAATTTACTTCAAACAATACAATACTATTCAAAATATGATTCTCTCTAAGGTTTATTTAATTTTTGTTCACAACTAAAAAGGTAAAGTGAAGGAAAACATTTCATAAAAAACCGCAACTTTTCAGCACTCATCTAAGAGAAAATGATTATAAATAATGATAAATTGCTTAAATAAGCATTTTTGTTAACTCGCATTAATTATTACCTCACTATATGTGAAAAGTGGAAAAAAAGCTTCAGAGTTTAGAAAAAATCGCAACTTTTTGGCACATATATTAGAGAAGAAAGTCATAAACAATAATAATTTGTTTAAACAATTATTTTTGTTAAAATAAATCAAATATCAACAGAGTTCATGTGAAAAGTGGGCAAAAAGTTAAAAATTTCAGAAAAAACCGCAAGTTTCTATCATTAATGAAAAAAAATATTATAAGCAATGATAATAAATTGTTTAAACAATTATTTTTTTAGCGTGAATTAATTATTACTTCATTCTGATTGAAAAATGAAAAAAAGTTCAAAATTTCTGGAAAAAAACGCAACTATGTAGTGTCAATATAGAAGAAGATAGCTTTAAACCTTTTTGATTTGTTTAAACAATTATTTTTGCTAAATTAAATAAAATAATTACTTACTTCTAGTAAAAAGTGGACATAAATTTGTAAATTCCAGAAGAAAACCGCAAGTTTGTACCATAAAGCAAAGAAAATATTGTTATAATTAATAACAAATTATTCAAACAATTATTTTTGTTAACTTTAATTGATCATTACCTCACTTTAACTGAAACGTTGAAAATAAGTTGAAACATTCAGGAAAAACCTTGACTTTCTAAATCTTTTCTTCGAGAAAGTTGCGAAAAACAGTAATAAACTGTTAACAAATTGTGAATAAACATCTCATTATCAAAATAAAGTAAAATTTTATGTATTTTAAACAATCTGCGTCAAAAAACCGCAAAAAAATCAGAATGAGCGCCAAGAACTCCAAAAACCCATTTTTTTACTTATGGGGGTTTTTTGGGACCCTATAAAACAGACTTATGGGGGTGATGTTTGAAAAGTAATATTTTATTCGCATTCTGTGACTAATATTGTGAAGAGAAATGGTTAATTTCGAAGAAGATTCACCTAATATTGAGAATTCTGAATAAAATTGACAAAAACGTCTTTTTTTCTTATGGGAAATACGTGTTAAACTTCATGGAGCTCGCACCACCTCTAAATATTATTTGAAAAAGAAATGCGTTTATTTTTTTGTGGATTCGAACAAATATCTGGGCGTTTTGCATAAAAGTCGAAAACAAATTTTTGGACCACCATAGACAATTTTTTGTCTATAGATTTCGAAAATGTATAAAGTCACGAATCACACAAAGTTGCCTCGACGACTGAGAAGTGGGACCTGAATAAAAGAAGATTCAAAAAAGCCTAAGCAGTAAGCCTATAGCTTTTTTCCCGTGATACAGAATCATGTGGACATTTTATTCATTCGGACTCACACGGTATTTGTACAAATTCCAAATGTAAAATTAGAAATATGTTCACCATTTTCATTCCAAAATGTATGGAATATTCATGCTTTGAAAATTACTCCTACAAACACAGACGTGCTGAAAAATTATGTATCATTTCGCGATTGTTGAATATGCACCCCTCGTCGAGGGATGTCATTGGTCAATGGGTGGCTGCTTCAAAAAGTTACATAACTGGGTGGGTTCCGGCTCGTAAACCCCATAATTTTGAGAATAATAATTTCAGACATCGGGAGCGGTGAGCGATTTATGAATTGCATTACAATGTGTTCAAAGGGCTAGCGGGCCTTACACGTGTTATATTGATAAACGCCGTTGAAATGAGGGAATGATGTAAGTACGTATGCATGAAACTATAGGAAGCATGTGCGTGAATATACGAGGGAGGTCTGTTTTGGTTTGGAAAATTATTGAACTTTTACTTCAAGCGAGTTCTTTTTATCACTAAATTTCTGGTATGTTGAGGGCCGAGTCAGGATTATGACAGCTGTGACAAAAATAGTGAAAATACTGCCAAATTTAACACTAATGGGAAGAAAAATATAATCGAATAGATAATCGGAATGACTGAATTTTCGGTTCCTGAAATTGATGTTCTTTTTCTCGCAATGATAATTTTCCATTATTCTATAATATGATACAAGGAAAATCAGACTTTTGGGCAATACTGACTCTGAAATTTTTTATAAAAAAATTCTCTATGCAATTTTCAAAAGAAAATTTTTATTGCATTTAAAATTTCTGAAATTTTCCTGCTTCATGTTCAGGGTCCTTACAAAAAATATGCAATTTAACCGATGCAGTGAACGTTAATACTTTTTATAAAAAAGCATTTCGAACAAAAGCCTTTCTCAATTGGTCAAAGCAGGTCGTTCTAATTTACCAAGATCAGAGAAAAAGTTCCGCATTTCCCGGACTGTGAATTTGCGAGCAAAATGCAAATTCATGCAAAACGTAATAAAGACAATAATTACGGAAGGATCCCTGGATAAAAACGCTACCGACGGGTTCAATCGATTGTGAATTTCCGGAATGAGACGGTGGAATACGAAAAGGGGTTCGGAAAAGAGTCGTTGCGGTTCGAACCCTCTTTTAACTTTCTTTTGGCTCCACCAGCCGCTAATTTGCAGCTCGGGCCTGGTTTATCAGGAAGGAAGAGTAGCATCATGGATGAGGGGTGGTTCTGATAAAAGAAGAAATAAACTCTCTTTATTCCTTTTGATTTGCATGAAACTTCCGACGCGATTGACGCTGCTCGTCTTTTGATGATTGGTCTCATTAATGATCAGTTTTACTGGAACAAAATCATGAAATCATTCATACGCCTGTAAAGATTGTGAGTTTACTTTCGATATTATCTGTGTTTAGTCTTCTGATATATTTTCTGAAGAATAATTAGAATAATACTTGGCCTAGAAATCTGCGCGGAATATGTCCGAAATGCGCACGGAGAGGAGGAAACCGTAACCGTTACTGCGCTCACATGAACCTTTGCTGCCTGCAGAGTTTTTGTTCGGCGCAAGACAGTAAAACGCAACGCAGTCATATTTACTGCCACGGCAGTAATGGTTACGGTATCGGCAGTAATAGTTCCTGTTTAGTCCGTAACCATCACTGCACGCGCAGTTTTTTGCTTTATCGGCCTTGCGTATCTATTTAGCATTATTTTTTAAATTCATTTTACATGTGAATATTGTATAAGAATAATTAAAAACTCATCTTACAGGAACAGTTTGCTCATTAAACGCTGAAGGTTTAAAATAAATCAAAATAAGCTGAATATAAATATTAATTACTGACAAAAATTAAAAACCTGCTTAAGACCAGGCGTGAGAAGTGAAATTTATCTGGCGAATTTGGATATACCGCAACAGTTAAGCAAAAATTAATATAGTTTGTGAGGCGAAAAGTGAAGAAATGTCAAGTCAAGTGAAAAAAAAATCGAAATCAAAAATTGAAACTCAAAAAATTGAACATTTCAGAACATTGCAACTCTAGCAAATTACCGAAATTACGGCAAGTTTCACTTCTCCTGTCCAATCCAGAATAATTGTGGTTAATGATAATAATCAAAGAAAAATACCGATAAGTGATGATGATAGGGATGATGGTAATAATAATGACGATATATAAAGGACTTGGGATTTCTTTACTTTAAGCCTCACGAATTATATTAATTTTTTCCCCTATTTTTCACAGTTTAGAGAACAGTGTCCTACTGCCTATGATCTCAAAATGAACATTTTGATTTATTTCAAATGAAATAAATAATAAAAGAGTATCCGCATGTATTCCATACTCAAATCTTCCATGTTTAAAATAGATATAACTTAAGATATAGTATGATATGAATGAGTTGAGTTTAAACACTTGACGACAGTTTATTCCAACCATATTTTATTGGAATAATTACAAAAGAATAAATTTCGTACCTAAAGAGAAAAATTCGATAAAGCTGAGTCTGATTATGGGATATTAAACTTGAGCCGAAGACGAGTGATATAATCACATGAAGTAGAAAGGACTAACAATTTTATGGTATTAACAATTTTTTTGTATCAACGAAAGAACACACTTTATTGTAACCCTATATTGTTCGCACTTAGTGCTTAAACCTCAGTCACATTTTGTAACTCGTGCAATGTTTTTGCACTCATTACAAAAAGGCCTTCGGTTAGCACTAGGCACGAAATATACTTTTTTTCCTTGGTGAGAATAAAAAACAGTTGCCTAAAAACTATTCGAAGAAGAACACGTGAAAATAATGAATAAAACTTAAGTGTTAAAAACTTAAGCTCAATGTTTACAAACATTTCTTAACTTATTCTCACTAATGGGCTGCCCATAAATTACGTAACGCTTTTGGGGGTGGGGGTGATCAAAATATGACAGATAGAATTTGCTGTACTTAGTTCACTATATACAAAGGGAGACAAAGACATTTTCCTGCTGTACAAATACCGTCTTCTGTATTTTGCAAGCCTTGAATGGCCAGATTACCTTGCCAGAGATGAAGAATATACTATTATTATATCCATCGTGAGGGCTATGAAGGGATTTCTCCATTAAAAGATTTTTATAAATAAAAATTTGGCTTCATTCGTTAATGGTTTTCTATGGAATCCTTTAGGCAGGGCGATTTCAGTTTTTGTTGATACATACATTTAGTTAAAAAACAATAAACTATTCTCTTTATTACTTTTTCGGGAATTAGTTTCTTTGAAATATATATCAGTATTGCCGATTTATATATTGATCGTATTGATAAAGTAATGTACGAACCTAAATAAAATAATGTACGAAACTAACCTCAAAAGTCATCAAGTTGAAACTCGAAACCCGGAACGGCGATCAGCTGATCCTCTCCTCCAATTTATGTAGTTTCTCAAGAAATATATTAAATTCAATGGGTAGTGTGCAAGGTTAAAGTTTAATTAGAAAACCATTAGATTTTAGTGGAACTAAAGTCTGTCAGCGATGAGGCATCAAATTTCGTTGCAGTACTCATCAAATTTCATTGTACTACTACTACTGCGCTCGTCGGAGCGATTCGGGTATAAGCAGTAACTATTACTGTCATCGGAGCAACGGTTACTGCAAAACGTTTTCAGGTGGCGCGCAGTAACAGTTACTGTGTAAACAGTAACTGCTCAGGTTCGCTTCTCTCCGTGCGGGCAGATTCCACATGGGTTTCGCGCGGCGTTTTGCACCCTCTTTCCACCCGGATTATACATAATCCGGGCAGTCGTCAGGAATTCAGATGGGGATTTTTCAAAACGCCACGTGAAGTCAATCTTGAACCTGCCGCAAAGGTAAATTTGCGAAGGCAGTCGATCAACATGCATGGGTAATAGGGTGGTCCAATAATGCATTAGAAATTTCTTTTTCGGATTTTTGTGCAAAACGCCCGGAAATTTGTGCGAATCCACAAAAAAATAAACGCATTTAAAAGAAAAGCGTTTATTGCGGGAATTTGAATTTGCGTTTTTTCCAGGCTTTTTACATAAAAATTCGAAAAAAAATTGGTTTAGACCTCCCTAATGCAGAGCCTATACTTTTTTCTAATCCTCTGGTCGTTCTACTTCTACTTCATTCTCGTTTTTCAAAGTGACTTTACATAGCAACTTGACACAGAAGTATCATGTTGGTAACTTTCGTTTGAGCAAATACTTGACCGTTGTTTTATAAAAGTCCTTCGAACAGTTTTATTTTCGGATTATGCATTGTGCCTGCTGTATCCATTGTTTCTTGAGGCAGCAGAGACAATGTGGAGCAGGGGGTGGTATCCCACAAACGGGTGGAGGTGCGCTGAGCGCCGCAACACGTAACAGGATTATAAGGGAGGTTGCGAACGAACTGGAGAAACGCGGCATAGGGGTTGATTCGTCGAGGGTGCGAACAAGTGGACCGAATAATGCCGTTGCACAGGGAGGTGCGATGCCCTGGATTCAGGGGGCGCTTCTGAATCCGGAGCTCCCTTGATTCGTAACTCAATCGTTAACGGATCGCTTGTCTCTGAATGCCAGAAATCCATGGCAAAGAAAAAAGTTTTGTGGATTTGTTCCAGAAAGTATCTAAGACAATACAAGGGAAGGATTATTGTGTACGATAGAATACAGAATTTTTGAATTGCAAGGAGTTACAATAGATGTTAGAGATTATAGGGAAGTACTGGAAATTTGGAAATATTGCAATATATTACCAAGCGATTCAGAAGCTTTTATGGTCTTGTGGTCTTACAAAAAGGTAATCATGTTTTGTGAATTTAAAATCTATCGCCCCTTTCAATAATTCACGAAACATATACTATTTTTTTTTAATTGTGTTAAGAACATGATTGTAAGGTTGTCAATTGTTTCTGTTCTTGATAAGTGTGTTGGATGATCACCCATTAAGGTGGTCCAAAAAATTTTTCTTCGAATTTTTATGCAAAACGCCCGGAAACTTGTTCAAATCCACAAAAAAATAAATGCATTTTTTCTGCCCCATGATGTTAATACGTATTTCCCATAAGAAAAGAAGACGTTTTTGTAAATTTTATCCAGAATTCTCAATATTAGGTGAATCGAAGTCGAAATTCACCATCATTTCTATTCAAAATTAGTCACAAAGATGCGAATATTATAAACAATAATAAATTATTTAAATAAGCATGTTTGTTAACTTGCGTTAATTATTACCTCATCAAGTAAAAAGTGGACAAAAAGCTTAAGAATTTAGAAAAAACCGCAACTTTTTATCACTAATCTAAGTGAAGGAAGCCATAAACAATAAAAATTTGTTTAAAAAATTATTTTTGTTGAATAAAATTAAATATTAACAGATCTGTTAACTTTTCACATGAACTCGAGTTCATGTGAAAAGTGGGCACGAAGTGAAAATTTCAGAAAAAATCGCAAGGTTCTATCATTAGGCAAAGAAAATATTATGAGCGATGATAATAAATTTATCAAACAATTATTTTTTTAACATGAATTAATTATTACTTCAATCTAATTGAAAAGTGATAAACAGTTAAAAATTTAGGGAAAAAACCGCAACCATGCAGTAATCATCTAGAAGAAGGAAGCTATAAACATTTACAACTTGTTTAAACAATTATTTTTGCTAAAATACATTGAATAATTACTTGCTCTAAGTGAAAATTGTACAAAATATTGAAAATTTCAGAAAAAAACTGCAACTTCGTAGCATTATTCTAAGAGAATATTGTTACAACAAAAAAGAAATTGTTTAAACAATAATTTTTGTTACGTTTTTTTGATTGTTACCTCGCTTTAACTGAAACATTAAAAATAAGTTGAAAAATTCAGAAAAAACCTTGCCTTTCTAACCCGTTTCCAAGAGGAAGTTGCTAAAAACAATAATAAATTGTTAAAATATTCAGAATGAACATCTAATTGTCAGCATAAAGTAGTGTTTCATGTATTTGAAACAATCTGCGTTAAAAAAAAACGATGGAGAAAACATAATTAGCGCTGAAAACTCAAAAAACCCATTTTTTCACTTATGGGGATTTTTCGGGACCCTATGAAACAGATTTATGAGAAATACGTGTTAAACTTCATGGGGTTTGCGCCACACTGTGGTCCAGGTCGACCAAAAGATGATCAAAAGTTGAAAAGTTAACAACTTTTCATTAAATCTATTATGAGAACAATGTTTATATTGGCGACTTTAAATGTGCCATGAGAATTGCGAAATTAAAAATAGGAAATCTTATATGTTGAAAAAAATTTGTTGCGAAATTTTCTAATTGTTCAAAATTTGTTCAAAATGGTGTATTGAATATTTATTTTAAATTTCTTATCCATATTTAATCTGTTACGTGGAGTATAAGGTGAACGAAAATTAACAAAATAATGCGAATAATAGCAACAAATAAATAACGCAACATTGTTTATTTAAATTGGTCTCTAAAAATTGAACTGATTATACACTATTTTCATGAAACATGCATTTTTTCATAAAAGTCAAATAAGTAAATTTATATAATAAAGATTGTTTATAACAATGACAAATGTTGTTTCATGGAACTCTTATGTGTATTATTTTTGTTCTTCAGATAAAAATAAATGGTTCCACAGAAAAGGCAATTTTTCGAAGCATAGATATTCCAAATAAGTGAATTTGTTCATAAAAATTGTTTATTAAAATGACAAATGTTGTTTCATAGAACTCTAATGCATAATATTCTCGTTCTTCAGATGAAAATAAATGTGCAAATTCAAATTCGAACTCCACCAAATTGTTTTAATAGACGGAGGCACGCTACGATGCTCATCAATTCCTGCCTGTTTGGCTTTAGTAATTAGCGTCCCAAATGGAAACTTGCAATTTCTTGCAAAAATCTTTTATGGAAAGCAATACATGAATTCTTCCACAACAACTAACCACTTCCACATTTCACGGCTGACCACGTCTACTCCCGTTTTTTTTATCGAAAGTTGAATCAATAAACAATATTTTTAGCATTACAACAATAATTGAAAAAGTCAATTAAAATAATGAATATAGATTACTTAATGCATTGATTGGTTGATGAAGAAGATATGCTTCAAATGTATATAAACGTTTTCCGAAAATTATTTATTGGTTTTAATACAGCACTTCCTAAAGTTAAGGTATGTTTTTGACATATGTTGCGAGCGATTTCTCGAAATTTTGAACTTTGAAACCAAAAAATTTGCTGAAAATAATAATGCTTTTCCATTTTTTTTATATTTCCATGTAGATTAAACATTAAGAAATTGAAACTGCTCAATATTTCCTCAAAAAGTCAAGTCGATTTTTGGACTTTTGATCGCCTTTTTTTCGATCTGAACCACTGTGCGCCATCTCTAAATATTATTTTTTTCAACAAAAAAAAATACATTTATTTCTTTGTGGATTCGAACCAGTTTCCGGGCATTTTCCATAAAAATTCGAAAAAAAAATTTCTAATGCATTTTTGGACCACCCTACTCTGCATACTTTCAAATCTTAGAAATACAAATGTATTTCAAAAAATCTGCACGCTGTGCGGGCACATTTTCATGGCCTAGGGCGCGCGTCATTTGGAACTCGCGCTTCGCATTCGATAATGTATTTACCTCGCGCTACGCGCTCGGTTTTTTTACACCTCGCGCTTCGCGCTCGGCTTCATGCGTGCTCAATTCAGTTTACAGCGTAATGCATACACAGAATTACAAATATTGCAAAACTGCTGGAAACCTCCACTTCTATGAAGACTTTTTTTCTCCTTTTTTTATTTTTGATAAAATTTGTTTTATATTAGGTTTACTTAAGGCTCTACTGGCCTTAAGGAACACATTCTCATTACAATACTCATCACTGATATTTACATTTCGCATAGTTTGTCTAGCAAATTAAATTTTTCATTGTTTAAGAAGCGTTGTCACGATCAAAAAAATATATATATATATACGCCGTATTAGGGAAAATTTCATGTAAAACTTGTGAAACTTTTTAATATGAACAATATTTCTATAAATTATCTCTTCTTGCCTCTTATTGTTTGGCTTGAAGATGGAATATTTTTTTCTAAGTGTGTTATCACGATGAAAACGAAAACTATTCGTCCCATCGAAAAATAATCAACAATGAATTTGTAGACTTTCTAAGGTAAACAATTTTTATTTCTTTCATTTTTTTCATATCTCGCAT
>WSXT02195964.1:0-35064 GCA_011762715.2 Neuroterus valhalla
CACGAGTCCCCACCATCAAGGATAATATCCCCCTCTCTGCAGCTTTCTTTCTCTCGATCCGTGGTTTCTCTTTCTCACCGTATTAGTAGTGGGGGACTGTTTACTCAACTTATGTGAACGTTCCCAGTCAACTTATCCGAAAGTAAACTTAAGTGAAGGTCAACTTAAGTGGAAGTTCACTGTAGTCGTTAAAGCCGGAGATGCTTTGACAAAAGAGAATCCACACTCATCAAATTAAAGTAGACAACATTCCACTTTTGAATTTCACAAGCTTTATTTACAACTGTAGGGAGGTACGAAGGCCGAGCGCGTAGCGTGAGGTAAATTCAAAACCGAGCGCGGAGCGCGAGGTAAATTCAAAACCGAGCGCGGAGCGCGAGGTGAGATTACCATCGAGCGCGAATCGCAAGATCCCAAAGACGCGCGCCCCAGGCGCGCTCAAACTTGCGAGCGAAGCGAGCCGCGCGCGAAGCGTGCGATGGGAATATGCCCGCGCAGCGGGCAGATTTTTTTTATCTATTTTACTGTAGGAAATTATCAGCGTAACGCTTTTTTCATTTTTCGTGATTTTACAGGTTTTTAGTTAATAACAAATTACTGATTATCGAGACAAAAAATTATTATTAAGGTTTTTGGTTCCTAATAACATAATTAATCGATCATAATTGGTTATTTCCTTGCGTTTTGTAATGGTCGATCAACTCACGTTTTTGTGCATCT
The DNA here is from genome assembly GCA_011762715.2 of Neuroterus valhalla. Classification (NCBI taxonomy): domain Eukaryota; kingdom Metazoa; phylum Arthropoda; class Insecta; order Hymenoptera; family Cynipidae; genus Neuroterus; species Neuroterus valhalla. Next base: position 721 of record WSXT02195964.1, read on the forward strand.
TTTTGGGGGTGCGCCGCTCGCCTTTAGTAATGCTAGAAATATTCTGTTTCTTATTACGTTGTCATCCTGTAGTCCAATATTCACTTGAAGTGAGGTAATTATAATTGAAGGCCTAAAAAAGTAATTCTTCGAATAATTTATTTTCGTTCAAAACTGTCTTCTATAGTAATGCTAGAAACTTGCGATTTTTCTGCTGAAATTTTCGACGTTTTTTCGACTTTTGTTTAAGAAAATATATTAAGTTGACATGAACAAGAAGTAGGACCAAGAAAAAGAAATTTTGCGGAAAGGTTGGGAAAGATGAGATCAGCATGCTGAATTCCTGAAACAGCTGCCAAACCTCATCCAATCATAAGATGCTGTAGTTGGAAAACTTAGTCGGCAACGACGTAGCAGCACTTCAACTTTCTCCTTACTCAGTCAAAAACAATGTTTACTACAAGTGGTAAACGCGTACCGGGAACAATTTTCTGACTGCAAGAAGTCTACCTTGTCCCGTAAGATGTTAAAAAATTATCTCCTTATTTGAGAAACCCTTCCGAATCTTTATAAATGTGTAAATTATCATTGATGACTACATTATTCCTTCAGCGTGTGAGAGGAGGGGTGGCTGATGGTAAAAATGGTGAATCCTTACTTTTTTTTTTGACTTTACAAAAAACTTTTGTGCGTTATGTCATATCTCCTACTCTCACCTCGTGACTATATTCCGCTCCATTATATGCCGGCTTCACGGTTGTTCACGCTTGAGTTCTTATGTTCGCCCCCCCCCCCCCGGGTCGTTGCTGGACAGCCAACACTGCTCGAGCAGGAAGAGCGGTACTGAGTAGTTTGGAGCTGTTTACTTGTCGACACTCTGCGTGCAGAGTTTAGTAGCTATATGCGACCCTGGGTGTTAGCATAAGCGTGCTTGGTCCTCGCTTCAAATCCGGTTAGAACTGGATTTTGATTGAAATCTGCAACCCCTGTCAATAAAACAAAAAATCAAGAATCCAACGACCAAATTTGGACGAACACCTTCAAATATACCTATCATAAAAAAACAGTGAAGGAAAAAAACAGAGGAAAGATAAAAGATAAAGCAGCCTCCGAATCCCCTTCTTTCTCTTTTTTTATCTTTCGTCTTTTTTTTGTGTTTTTTTTGGGTAAATGAGAGATTTGATATTGTTTCCCCAATTTCAGATTCCCAATTTTTATTTTGAATTTTAATTACCCTTCGATTATCAACCGTCTACGCACAAGGCTGGAACATAATCGCGAGATGAGCGCACTTCTTTCACCTACTTCCAATTATTTAAGGCACACTCTAAATCCCTTGGACCCAAAATCTGGTCCAAGCAATTAACAAACCTACGATTCTGGTCCAATGGACTGACTTTCCGGTCCAATGGACGACTTTCAGGTTCAATGGGCCAGAAAGTGATCGAAGCTTGGACCAGGGAGAGGACGGAATTTCCGGTCCAATCGGACCAAATTTTTTTTCACCACTGGTTGGACCGGGATTTCGGTCCAAGGGATTTACAGTGCAGCCTCCTCATTGAAATTAGGATTTTTAGGTAATACAAGTATACACTCATCGCGCGTTAATGTGCCGCTCATTCATGTTCCGGAATCAGGGTTGTTTACGCTTCACTGATTTTGTTTCCCTCTTTCCCGCTCTAAATCCGGTTTGAACTTGATTATAAAAGTGCTCAGTAGTGTGCCGCTTACTCCCATGGCCGGACATCGACGTGACATATGAGTATGTATAGTTTCCATGTATTATCCCGTTTCAGAGCAGATAAGTGGTTTTATAGCAATGTGTGACTTTCATGTGCATTTAAGTAACGCCTATCCGTGGTTCAAACAGGTTATCACCACTGATCTCTATATGATAACTGAATGGTGTTTTAGATAGGCTAGTTTGTTCCGAATTGATGCCATATCAGGTCAGGGAACTTTCTCAACATGGCGGCACTAGCTGTGTGTGGGCGGAACTAGCTGTGTACGTATACGTCGAGCCGTGTGTGGCCGTGTCACTCACACGCAGCGCGCGTGTGTCAGTCACTGGCTTCAGTTTCCGGTCTGAGCACACTGGGCGGCACATACTGGTAAAAAGTGAGAAACTACCCTGACTCAACATGGCGACTAGGCCTTCAATCCGTAACACGGTGTCAGACATTTCTCACACAAGATACACCATCCAGTTAGTATAGTAAAGATCAGTCGTTATTACGGCACCGTACTTAAGACCCTCGCTGCCGCTCGGACCCCAACTTCACGGTCCTGCACTAACCTATTTTAAGTCGCGGATAGACGAACCATAAGTGCGAATTTAGGTTAGTCAGTGCTATAAAATGTTGTACGATACTTGAGACTTAAGTGGCCTATTTTGGTACGGCGTGATTATCACCCTCGCTCCGCTCGGACGCTAACTACACGCCGTGCCGAAATGGACCACTTAAAAGTCACACGTATCGTATCGTAATGTACTGTTTTTTGGTGGTGGGGTACTTTGCCAGTTGAAGCCGCAAAAGCGTACTTTGTCTAAGTATGCGCAGGCGCGTTCATCACCTCGCCCCACGCGCACTGTTTTCGTGACTGTTCTTCCTGCACAATAATTATCCTTTCAAACTAACCTCAAACGTGTGGCGTAAATTACGAAGGAAGTTCAAAACCATAATCTAGTAACATAAAATACCATGTGTCGTGGCAGCATAATAATCTTTTTACGACTTCGTGTGTAAAAACACTTTATTCTTGAGAAAAAATAGAATAATTTTGAGGAATATTTGTTTATAATCTTCACTTATTATTTATTTTTGAATAAAGGGTCAGAGGAACGCCGAAAATTTCGCCAAAAACCACAACTTTCTAGCATTCCTGTAAGAGAAGATAGTTTTAGCAATAACTTCTGTTTAAAATCAAATTTCCGGGGAACTCTATAATTGAGTCCACTGTAAAAGAGCATTGCAGTTAAGTTGAGGAAAGCCTAAAAATGGCCCGAAAACTACTTCTAGTTTTCAGCTTCATAATGCAAGTTACATATCATTTGAATCCACTAAAAAGCGTACATTTTCACTCTAATATTTCTCTGAATTGCTAACTGAGAAGGTCGGGAATATAAGTTTCGTGATACCCTCATCGCATGAGGGAAAGTTGGGTAGTAGGGGTAAAACAAGCAGGTAGCCATATCGTCGACTGTGAAGAGTACCGCTTTTCTTATTCCTTGCATTTTTTTAATCAATTCGAATTCTGTTGAATCGCTCTAAATTCCATTCTTTCCCTTCTCACTGACTCCGATGAACATTTTGAATTCTTACATTCTCATCAGGAAAGGTATTGAATTTGTGTTTAATCCCTCCTCTCCCCATTCCTTTTCCCGTTTTTGTCATGCGTTAGCTAGCTTTTTGGGTAAAAATTCAAAAAGTTCAAGCATTTCTGAATATCTTGAGACCTTTTCTCTCAAGATTCAGAAATTCTAAGTACGGCTTTTTGTGGTTTAACCAGGAAAAATTTCTATGAAATAGTTAAATGTTAACCTAAATAATCAATCTTTTACTAAAAATATCATTTCTAAATGAAGAAGTACCACATTCAAAAAAGTAGATGAACTCTCAAAAAACGTTTATTTTCAACGAAAAACTTAATAGTTTATATTTCATCTAGGAACAATTTCAATTTTATATCTGAAACAATGATTGGATCCAATTGGTAAGGAGGAAGTGTCAACGAAGGAGTTGAATGTTCAACTATAACAGATTAATTTTTAACAGGGAAGGCTGATTTGTAACAAAAAAAATGTCCTCGTAGTTCTGAACGTTTAAATGAACGAAGTATTCATTTAACTGAATGTTTCGGCTTTTTTTATAATTCACAAGGACATCAGCAGAATATTCGTTCATTTGAAAGTTCAGAACTTTAAGCACATAAAAAAAAATGCAGTCTTGTACCAAATGATATATTTTCAACTAAGATGATCAATCTTCTATCGAAAACACAAATTTTCCAATAGCGGATTTGTAATTTTACCTTACCTTCCTATCTCAAACATTTTTAACATCGTACAAAACGAAATTAGTGAAGTAATCCAAAAATAGCTGAGTGAAAAGAGGCAATTTATTAACAATAACATTTCTTGCAACCAAAATTTTTTTTTAATTCACTAGTCAAAACTTAACTCATCCAACAATTCAAGCATGTTTTGATTGAAAAATCAGTCGTTTATGCTGACCAAAGAATCATTTCAATAGATAAATCATCAATATTGACGGAACTACTTGGTTACTTAAAAGAGTTCGTCTCCAGTCAATAGAAGTGACTGACTTGTATGCTATAATAAAATAGTACAATTATGTGTAAATTAGAATTTTTGAATTAATTTCTACATTTTAATTATTGTCTAAAATATATTACTGATTTACGCATAAAATTTACGGGTTAGATCAATCAAAAATGCTGAGTTAATTAGAAGAAACTACTAATCAGACCGTATAAAATTAATAAAATCTTGCTATCATCTCCCCGCGCTCGTTAAAGTCTTTCAAATGTAAAAAAAAAAAATACTTTTTATAATTTTTCTATGTCTTCCAGGTCTTGTGGCAACCCTGATTTAAACTGACTGAATCATCGGTGAAAATCACAGATTAGATCATTCGAAATTACTCAACGTATTCCTAGAAAAATAATTGAATTAATTTTATTTTCTAGCAAAGAAGCTACCAAAAGACGTGAATTCGCGAGGAGTATTTGCTTGTAATGAACTTGATCTAAAGGAAGTTCAGGTCTACGGCTTCGATTATGATTACACCCTTGCGTGTTATAAACCCGAACTGGATTATTTACTTTACAATTTAGGACGTGATATGCTGATAAAAAAACATAAGGTATTTTATGAAATCAAATTTGAAATACTTAAAAAAATATCATGAAAATAAATACAAATAATTTATTCATTTCAATCGTATTCAAATGATTGCTTCATTTTATATTATTGAATCTTTTCGTAATTCATTTCATTTCGTTTTACTGCAATTTATTTCATCCCATGTTCATTGTATTCCAATCCATCCTTTTATATTTTATTCTATTAGGTTTGCCATGAATCGAGGAATTCCAGAAACTCGGAAAAAGTAAAAAAAAAAAATTTCACTGGCCAGGAAATGTTAGAGAGTTTCAGAGAATTCTCCAAAAACTGGATGGAAGTTTATCTGTCCGTCCATTTTTGACCTAATTCCTTTTCCTTCCCTTTTTTCCTTTGAATTTGAAAGGTTCTCTAAAACACCTCAATACGAGATTTTGAACCAATTTTCCCTTTTACACAAAGTTTTGATCCATTTTCTAAAAGATATAAACAGAAATTCAAAGAGTTGGAAAACAAAACGCTTTATAACACATACTCTCCTATGATATCAATTGCGAATATTTTCTAAACGATTTATTTTCTGATTTTGAGTAAAACAGGGCCTGGAATATTTTTAATTCCGCACTGCACAAATTCTTTCCGTAGCGCTTATTCCTAATATTTGGAGTAAAAATATTTGCAATTACAATCAAATAGATAAGTATTTGATCTAAGCAAAATTAATTTTCTACCGAAAATGCAGAACTTTCAACAAAATGCATTGATTTTTAAACGAATCGGTTAATTTCTATTTAGAAATGATTAATTTTCAACCAAGAATAGAATGATTGAAATGTTCATTTAAAAAAATTAATTTCCAACTAAAAAAAGCGAATATGTCAAAAATAAATCACCTGTAACCAAACAGTTAAATTCTAAATGAATAAAGATGTGTTTATAAATTATCATTTATAACCAATAAAAATAAGTTTCCAGTAAAAAAATTGAATGTTCTACCAAATCTTCCACCGAAAAGGGCGAATTCCGATTGGAATATGTAATATCCTATATTTTTAAACAAAAAATATTTAATTATTATTAAAAATAGTTGGATTCAACAGAAAAAGAAGAGTTTCTGACGGAACAGTTGAATTAGAAACGCGAAATTCATTTTTTACTGAAAAGTAGAATTTTGTGCCAAGACCAATTTTCACCCAAAGAGGGTGACTCTCTTATAAAATTGTCGAATTTCAAATCAAGTAATTATATTTTTCTAGAAAAAATAAATAAAATTCGTTACCATAAAAGATGGATTCTTAATAAAAAATTCCTCTTTATCCATTATAGATGATTTTCCAAACCAAAAAAAAATACAAATCTTCCAACATTATAATTAAAGTTGTGATCAACGAAAACAATTTCCTGAACCCAAACCTAGAACTATCAACAAAAGAGTTAAATTTTTTACAAAGAAATATTTTTTAGTCGAAAAAAGGAAAAATTATGCCAATCAGATTGTTGCATTTTCAACTAAAAATGATAACTTTTTTACTAAAAATGTTATCGTCGAAATTTGTATTTTTAACTTTCAATTAAGTAAATGGATTTTCTACAACAAATTTAATTTTCGAATTAAAAGTAGGACTTTCTTCCAAAACAGACAAATTTTCAACCAAAAAGGGTAATATTTTAACAAATTGTTTGAATTTTCAATTCACTAATGAAATTCGTGACCAATAGATGAGTTTCCGGCAGAAGTGGATTTCTTACCAAGGAAGGTTTTTCCTAGGTTTACGATTATTTCATTTACTGGAAGGAAAATTTATAACAGTCAGGGAAGGTCAAAGGATTTAAAAATTAGGATTTTCTAGCAAGCCTGTCTGTTTTATTCCATTTAGGTCTATTCCATTTCATTCTGTTCTATCTTACCTAATTTTCTGTTATTTTGATTTATTTTCTATTATTTTCTATTGTTCTATTTTTTAGGAATTTATTTTTTCATAATTCAATATATATTTAATTTTTTGGAATTCATTTCAGTATCCAGAAGGAATAGAGCATTTAGAGTACAGAGAAGGCTTTGCTGTACGAGGACTTCATTACGACATTGAAAAAGGGCTTTTACTGAAACTCGATAGCTTCCTGCAAATTCAATTTGGTACCGTTTATCGTGGTTTACATCCGGTTCCGGATGATGAAGTTCTCCGACTCTACAAAAACAGAATCATCCCGATTGCTTATGTGGAAGCACCTCAAAGAAATGCACATGTAAGTTTATATTACAGGCCTGCATCTATGGAGAAAATTCTAAAGATTTGAATTTATTCCCTAGAATGATATGTTGATGCAAAGTTGGTGCAATTATTTTGCAACTTTAGTGCCATTGTGTTACAACTTTGATACATAATATTGCAATATTATGATATTAATATCTTATTATATTAATTAATTAAGTATTATAATTATTTCTAAAATAAGATTGCAATAATGCTCCTAAAATTTTGATCCAATGCAACTACAACGTTGCTGTAATGGCGTTGCAACGTTGCGACGGTTTTGATGCAATGATTTTGTGACGTTGTAAATTTTCTGAAATGTTCGAACAATGGATCTTTAATTTTGTTAAAATATTACATGACAACTTAAGCAACATTTTTGTGCAGTATTACTACAATATAAGAATGCCCTCTCCTAATCAATATTTTTTTGCACCATTGATGCAATGTTGCTGGTAGTCTTCCAACAATTTGGTAGCAACATTAATGCCATGTTGCGAACAGTGTCGTTTGTAGAATATTGCTGCAAGACTGCTGTGCAGACTGCAGCAATATTGATCGAGAGAGTACATTCATATATTGCTGCAATATAGCACAAAAATTTTTTCAATGTTTTTATGCAATATTGCCCTGTCTGTCTTGTTTCCCTCCGGGTGTGGAAGTGAGGAATGGTAGGAGGGTAAATTTAAGGAGGGGAACAGATGCGACAAAAAGTAGTAGGTAAATAATGTCGTGTAAGGTGTTTCGTGAGAGGGTATAAGGGAAACCGGGAATGGCAAGAGGGGTGCCGGGATGAGGAAGGATAAGATAAGAAGGTGAGGGAAAGTGGTAGACAGGGAGGGGACGTTATAGAAAGGTGGAGAGGGAAACTAATAGGAAGAAAGAAAAATTGAGGAAAAGGGCAAGGTGTTATGAGAGGTGGTAAGGTGGAGGAAAATTGGGGATGAAAGGGAGGGTAATTGGAGGGCTCCAGAACCCTTCTTTATAGGCGTATATAGCCATTATTTTTATCATATCGTGGAATATGAATTGTAAAGTAAATGTACAACCTATTTTTATTTTTTGCATGTCTCGGCCTAATTATGTGTTCAATTGGATCGATTGAATTATGCGAAGGGTAGAAGGTAGGTAACAACCGTAAGAACAATTTAGTGTGAAAGTTAACGGCTTTATTTCCAAAGTAACATTGCTGCAATATTGCGTGCTTTTGGAGGTCTGCGTTGTTTAACAACCTATTAATGTTTCAGGATGGAGTGCACCGAACGAAAATGGTTCAGTTAGCAGACCTCTTTTCTGTACCGGAAATGGCACTTCTCTGCAACGTTACAGAATATTTTAAGAGAAATCACATTGATTATCATCCCGAAATTTTATTCAGGGACGTAAAAGTAAGCATAAATTTTGAAATAAATAAATATGAATACTAAATAAAATTGAATAAATCAAAATAAATTCGAATAAATCCATATAAATTAAGGTAAATCCAAATTGATCCATGGAAATTCCAATAAATCCAAACTAAATTGTTAGGGAAACCCGTTGAAATGTTAATTATTCAAACATGTAAAAATTTATTACAGATAAATCTACAGAAATGAAAATTAAAAAATTCATAAATTGAAATTGATCTAAAAGAGTCGAATGCATAAAAAAAATTTAAAAATGTTTCAGATTTATTTGAACTTTTCTGAATTACAAAATACAAATAGATTCCAATAAATTCACCAATTCTAAATGAATCCAAGCAAATCGAGTCATTTGAAATAAATGTTGCGTCAAAAGAAGCTTGAATAAAACTGAATGAATCTAAATAAATCCAGGTATATTCAAATGAATTAAAAAAAAACAATTTCAATGAATATTCTTTTCAAACTCTGAATAGATCCAAATAAATTTACTAATTCCGAATAAATTAGAGTAAATCGAGTTATTTGAAATAAATGTTTAAAAGTCCAAATAAACTCAAACAAAAAATAGATGAATCCTAATAAAATCATAAAAAATTCAGTCAACTTGAATCAAGCCAAATAAACTCAATAAATCTAAATGAATTAATTAATATATTAAATAATTAATTTGTTAGTTAATTCGAATAGAAGCAAAAATTCTTTAAATCATTCTGTATTTTTTGATTCTGTATTATTTTACAGAATTCGGTTCAGAGTTGTCATCCTATAATGCATAAAACAGTGGAAGAGAATGTTCCGCAGTATTTAGAACAAAATAAGTATTTGAATAAATTCTTCGATAGACTCAAAGCCGCAGGAAAGAAAATGTTCCTTGTTACGAATAGTCCATTTCACTTTGTGTAAGTCAATTCTATTACTTTCTCCATGTTGATATATTAGCATATATCAATGTATGGCAATGTTGCAGGAGTATTTCAAAGTCGTCTCCCAATCAGAACAGCTTTGCAATGTTTTTTGCAACTTTTATGCGAGATTTCATAGTAACCTTGCAAATCAACATTCCAAATTAACCTCGGAACCTAATCTCGTAAAGCAACATTGCAGAGTAGCATAGTGAAAAAACATTGCAGCCTACCCTTGTAAGGCAATAACAGTTAGGAATCAGCAATGTTGCCGGACAATCTTGCATCAAAATTATACCAACATTGATACAATGTTGATCTGCAGTGTTGCTTTGTTATGTTGTTCGAAAATTATACTTTGCAATTTTGATCTGCAATGTTTCTATGCAATGTTGATTTCCAAAGTTGAATTTTTTGACTAACTTGAAATAACTTATGTATGTTTAGGAGTTTTAATTGATTAAATTACAATTCCAGTGACAAGGGTATGAGATTCCTGGTGGGCAACGAATGGCAAGACTACTTCGATCTAGTTATTGTTCAAGCGCGTAAACCAAGATTTTTCACAGAAGAATCGCGTCCTCTTAGAATGTACGATAAAGATAATCAAACGCAGTTGTGGGACCGAGTCACGAAATTGGAAAAAGGAGTGATATATCTCGAAGTACGTACATAATTTATTTGTGAAAATATTTTTTCATTATATGATTCTTTGACCGACGCTTGTACCGGAATATTGGTCTAAGGGTTTCAGAATGTATTTTCAGGGGTGTTTCAAAATGGCTAAAAAACTACTGCGCAGTCGTAAGTGCTATAGAATGCCATACTGCCCATTGAGTTATTTTCTTGGATTCAAGAAACTTGCCCTAGCCTCTAATTGCGATACTGCCAACCTTGCATTGCGATTTTTGAGGACTCTTTCTGAATTTTTTGTGCTATCTCGGCATGGATGCAACCAACTGGATGATTGAACTCCTGAATCGGAAAAAAACAAGTCTAAGGTTATAATAGAATAAAATTTGTTCAGGGAACCGTGAAGCAGCTTCAAGATATGACGGGATGGCGAGGTCATCAGGTGCTGTACTTTGGAGATCATCCCTACAGCGATTTAGCTGATGTGACGCTTGAACACGGATGGAGAACAGGAGCAATCATTAAAGAATTAACGGTAAGGAAACATTTCAAAAATCGACTGTAGGTTTGAAATCAGTGACCCGGAAAATAACCATATAGAAATTTTCAGTCGAACTGGTTCAATTTTCACCCTTTTCACCCGCCATTATTGATCCGTTATTTACGATTCATGAATTTTGACTCAGGATTTGAAATCAGCTACCAGAAAAACCCTTATGACGCTCCGGTTTCACCATTTTAACTCCTCATATTTGATTTGCCATTTTTAATTTTTCTTCCAAATTTGAAATCAGCGACCCGAAAATCTTCCAAATAGAAATTATTAGTCTAATCGTTTTTGTTTAATCAATTTTTTCCGCCATACTGGATTTTCCATTTTGAGTTTGTATCTATTGATTCTCTACTTGGAATCAGTGAACCGATAAACACCTTTGTAGAATTTTTCTGTCAAATCGGTTTGATTTTTTGAATTTTCACCCACCATATTGGACCTGCCACTTTTGATACCTTAATTCTCCTTCTAAATTTGAAATCGGTGACCCGAAGAACTTCCTAATAGAAACTTTTTATACAACCGATTTTGTCTATTATATTCTTCCGCTATATTGGATCCGCCATTTTTCATTTATGAATTTTAACTTTGGATATGAAATAAGCGATCCAAGTGATCTCCTAATATCAGTTTTTGGCCATATTAGTTTCGCTTCAACAATTTTGATCCGACATTTCGGATCCACTATTTATAATTTTTTTCTGTCATATTGGTTCCGCCGTTTGGCTGTTTTCAACATTCCAAGTTTCTGCTACTCAAATGAAAAATTTAATTAAATAACTGATCAATGAACTATCCAAAGAGAGTTAAATATTAGTAATACTATGCCATTAATCACTTCATTTCCATGTATTTCAGCACGAAATAGACACTCTCAACGATCAAAAATTCAAAGAGAATGCGAATTGGCTCCAAATGCTCACAGGACTCATTGAAGATCATCAAGATTCGGAAAATCCAGAAGCAGCCGCTGAATTAGAACTGTGGATGAGGGAAAGAGATCAACTGCGAAATGAAATCAAACGAGTATTTAATGAACAGTTCGGATCTGTTTTCCGAACTTATCACAATCCGACTTATTTTTCGAGACGCCTTTTCAGATTCGCCGATATTTATATGAGCTCAATCACAAATTTACTTTATTATTCTACAAATCATACTTTTTATCCAAGGCGAGGGGTAATGCCTCACGAGTATTCTAGTTATTTTATGTAAAAAAAATCACTGAGAATCAGTCACTCCTGTTGACTAAAAGTCAGTCGGTTCAGTTTGCTGAAAAACAGTCATTTTATTCTTCAAACGCCATCTAAGTGTGAGCTTCTTTCAAATAAGTCTCAAAGCCATGATGAAAGTAGCAAATTAATTAAATTAAAATTTTTGAGATTTATTTGAGGTCTTACAAGAAAACCAGAGTAGGGGCAACGAAAAAATTTTCTCAATATGATTTTGGCTTCAATTTCCAACCGATTTTTAATTTTTCCCTTTAAATTGAAGGTAACTAAATTCTTAGGAAATTAATAGCCGTTAATGTCTAGGCCACTCTAGCCCACCCTTAAATTTTGGGTTTTTTTTCCGTAAGAAGTATTACGAATGTTAATGTACACCTTGATAAAAGTTTTCTTTTGTAATTATCAAAATATAGAATGTGTAATAGAAATCTACAAAACATAAAATTGAATTCTGAATATCGTCAACTTTTCCTCATCCAATGAGGAATGAGTTTGCTGAAGAAAATTGTTGTTAAAACCAAAATCATGATTAAAAACCAGCGTGACTATAATTTATTTATGTTTTATGTTTATCTGAATTTGATCTCAGGACTCGTTGATTTATGATTATGTATATATGAAAATTTTTTAGAACCGTCTGTGCCATTGAGTCATTCAATGTGATTGAATGTGCTTCAATTTTGATTTTTTAAAATCTTTTCTGTGTGCCAAAGAAATTGTACTTGGCGCCCGATTGAATGAGAAATTTTAGAGACAATAAAACTTTGCCTGAATTGAGAGCTGTATTTTTTTTATCCCTGATTTGTCGAATTTTCCTGTATTCCCTTAAAATTTCCCATGTGATTCAAGTTTTTAAATTTTTTGAATTGAAAACTTAGCTATTCATAATTTGAAGCATATAACATCGAAATTAACGAATCTAATGCCCTCTAAAAGGGAAAAGTTAGAGGGCTACCGTTTTGGAAAACTCAACTTTTCACGTTCATTACTATAACATACTATTTCTGTACTATTACTCTAATAAAAGAAAAAATTTCTAAATTCTTAGAAACTTCTTGGTACATCGAAAGGTTTTTGAACATTTCGAAAAAATCCCAGTGGAAATTCTACTGAGAAAAAAAAAATTGCAGGGGTATCGTTTTGGAAAAATGCACCCTTCATTTTTTGATAAAGTAAATAAGGGATAAATTTGAAAAATAGTATAAACTACAACTTCACCCTAATCATACAGCAAAGCCCAAAATTTTCATTTTTTTGCTCTTAATTGTTTTCATAAATGGCACTAAATGTCAATTTAAATTTTTATATTATTTCAAGGATATTAAATCGCAACTGTTTAAAAAAAGTACCTATGATGATTTTTATTCTGGGAAAAGTTCATCTGACATCATGAGAAAAAGTAAGAAAAATTAAAAAAATGGCTACGCAGGTTAGCGCCTCAATTCAATTATAAATTTTATGATTTTGAACAGATTCAAAAGATCTGATATCAAATCTCCAGAATTTGAAATTTAGATTCTAAAGGTTTACCTTCGAAGTGTTATTGTCTTGAAAGCGTAAGATGAAAAAAATTAATAAGTAAAAAAGCTTTTTCAACTACAATGACTTTCCACTTTGACAAACAGGAAAAAAAAGTATTCAGGGGTCTTCCCAAGCCCATTCTTGTAAAAAATTGTGCATTAACAATCATTTAACATAAACAGCAGCAATTTGAAAAAGCGATTTTCCGAAAAAAAACAGATTGAGAAACCCCTAACTATTTTCTGAATTCCTGACAAAGATCCAGGGGACGTTTCAAATTCGAAAGGAACAATTTTCAGGAGAGCCATTTTGTGAAAAATGAACAAGAAGCCACCAAGCACTCTTACATTGAAAATTCCTAATTAGGATAGAGGTTTGAAATTATTTGCGATTTCATTGAATATACATGATGTTTTTGAATTCCTAATATTTCTTGAAGAAAGCAATGGCCTCCAAGGAACAAATAAACTTGATTGAAAACGCTGAAAACTTGTCTGTGATAAGAAAATCGACTTATACTTTACCAGAAATTTCTACTCTGAAAAGTAATAAAAAAGTGAGCGTAGAGGACCCAGTCAACAAAGAAGTAATTAATTCTCCACTCTGATCATTTTAGCCTACCTTTGTAATAAAAACTTATAAACAAGTTCATTTTTAAAAATAATAATCATTTTTCCATTTTATGGCTACAGTATCCACTCTTGGCTGCATTATCCACTTTTGACTGCATTATTTACACCCGCATTAACCACTGTAGGGTGCAACTTTCACTATCAGCTGCATAAACCACTTTTGTCTGCAGTATTCACTTTTAGCTGCTATATTTACTTTCAGCTAAACTATATACTTTTGGCTGCATTTTCAACTTTCGGCTGAAATATATGCCTACTTTTGGCTGCAATATCCACTTTCAACTGCATCCGCCATTCTTTGCTGCAATATACACTCTTGACTGCAGTATCCATTTTAAGGGGGTTTCTCTAAAAATGAATTTGAAAATACATAAATAATAATAGAATATTTTCTTTTACAAATAGGTTGGTGAATCAATTTGTTACAAATGTTCATCCAATCGAAAAATCTGTCTTCCACAAAATATTGACGTTCTAAACATGGTAATTGATGTACCCTCTTCTGAATCAATTGTTCCGCTACATGAAGCTGCAATAATTGGAAATGTTTTTCAAGAGTGTCTGGATATTTTAAATATAATATGCTATACTATACCTGAAAAAATTGATAAAAACTGGAATGAGAATTACAAAACTGTGGACGAAAAATTTGGTGATTTGGATGAACAGGAGAAAATATTAGGAGAAAATCTGACGGCCGCTGATAAATTACAAAGAGACAGGTTTCATATTTATTGGATAGACTTTTTTTCATAATTCTCTCCCTATTCTCCATTAGTCTCCTTCATCATCTCATCACCTCTCTCCTTGTTTTCTTTTTTCTCCAGGTACCTTCACGATCTCTCGACTTCCCCTTTTTTCCTCCAGGTACCTACACCATTTCACCACATCTCTCCTAATCGTCTTCTCCTCTAGATACCCTTACTATTCCAACACCTCTTTTCTACTCCATCTTCTTCTGTGGATACATTCACAATCACACCACCTATTTCCTACTTTTTCTCTTTCCAGATATCCCTACTCCTATCACCTTTTTTTACCCCTTTTTCCAGATGCCTTTACCATGCTACCGCCCCTCGTACTCCTGCTAATCTCCCATGTACTTCTACCATTTTACTATTTCTCTCTAACTTCTCCTCTTTTTCCGGATACCTTTACCATCTTATCGAATCTTTTCTACGTTTCTATGTCTCTCTTCCTCCATCTCTTACTCTTTCTCTTTCTCCAGATACCTATACCATTCCACTGGCTTTCTTTACTTCTTCTGTTTCTCCAGATACCTCCACTGTTTCACGACCTCTTATCCTCCATTCTCATGCATCATTCTTCTCATTGTCGTACCTTTCTCCTTTACTTTCACACAGCTTCTTATTCAATGTTCAAGTTGAGCCTCTTCTCTATCACACATATTGTAGGATTTCTTTTTCTCATCCAGAATGTATTTGTTCCATCCCTTCATAATTCTCTCCTTTTTACCGTCTGCACCTTCTTTTTCAAGCGATCTTTGCACTATAGAGCTCTTTTCATAGCAACCAGACTTGAAACTTGTGTTCATGTAGTCTTTTAAACACTTCTTCCTCTTTATACAATCTTTTAGAACGTTTGCCTTTCCTTCCCTCACACTATTCAACCTCCCTCTCTGTTGCCCCTCTTCCCCCACATCCAACTTTATCCCTTCTGGCGGATTTGCTCTTTCTTCTCTTATGCATTTCTTTAACCTACTTATTAAGTTGACGAACAACACCATTTCAAACAACTTTCCATTTTTTCAACTCCTTCACCTTCCCCCTCAGACTCTCACCTTTATACATGCTACAACTATTCTTCAACCATCACTATCGATCCATTATCTTCTTTTCGTATTTACAATGCTTGCTACCTGATATTTCCCATACTTTATCCCAATACCCTCAATACCCCTAATACCCAATACTCCTTTTCCTCTAGACCAACAATTTATAAGGTCGTTTTCCCTCTATTACCTTTTCCCCTCTTGATTCTCTTTGAAGTTTACTTCCTCTACAATTCCTTCTAAATTCCCTACCTCAGATCAGATTTTTCTTGCCATTTACTCAACTTTTGATCCTAACTCCTCGTTGAGTAATATCTTTCCTTTTCATTCCTCTCTTATATCTTTTTCTATTCTAACCTCTTTTTAACCTTTTTTTCTACTGCTTTATCAGTTCATTATTATTTTTACCATCTTTTCTTAGGATTGTGTTACGAAGTTGCGATTTTCTCCACAATTTTCACCTTTTTATTAGCTCTTATTCAGTTATGAACAATGATACATAAGCATACAAGTTGTCTAAATGGAGTATTCTCCCTCGATTTCAAATATATATTGAGAAAAAAAGACTATCTAATTAAAGTTCCAAGAACTTTTTTTTTCTTA
Organism: Neuroterus valhalla; assembly: GCA_011762715.2. NCBI lineage: Eukaryota > Metazoa > Arthropoda > Insecta > Hymenoptera > Cynipidae > Neuroterus > Neuroterus valhalla. The sequence continues at coordinate 17,093 of WSXT02195964.1, forward strand.
TTCGAAATACGTATCAAGCTTTATGGGATTGGGGGCTATTCAAGTATAACGTGAGCATCATTTTCACAATTCTTGACCCCCCCCCCCTTTGTAAGCATATTTCAGCACTACAAATAAAGCTATGCTGAGCATCTCTGTGCCCCCCCCCCCCTTCTTGGAATGCTTACATAATTCTTTAATAGCTTCGTAGAGAAGCTTCTTAGAAGTGAGAGCATGGAAATTCAGGAGAAGTTTCTAATTCGTGTTCAGGGTTTGTAGACCTGGGCAGGAACCCGAAATAATTAGTTTGCATGTCTTCAGTTGTATAACGAAGTGAAGTTCGGGGAGGTGCATTAAGAGGAAGCGAGGAAAAGGGAAATGAGAAAAAGTGAGAGGAAGTTGATGGACGGGGGGGGGGTATGTCGCGGAAGAGGGTTTAAGGGTCAATAAGTAAATAAATAATAAGAAGGAAAGTTAATAAGGGGATTTTGGGGATGAGGTGGAAATAGGGGAAGAGGGAAATTGGGGGTGCTGCTGTCTACTTTGACTATATTTTTTTAGAATCTTCTAGATCTAGCAAAAAACCAGTATCCTCACAGCTGGTTGTCTCTTCGTTGTTCAGGGAAGGGAAGTATGAGGATATGAGAAGACTAAGGGGAAACTAAGAGGAAACAAGAGAAGAAAGTGGGAAATGAGGAGAAGTAGAAAAAAATTAACAGTAGGGTATTGTGAACGGAAAATGAACGTCAGTGATATGGAAATGAGTAGAAAGGAGGAAAGGAAGTGAGGATGGAAATGGAAATGGGTTGTGGAGTAGGGAGAAATTCTTTTCTATTGTATCTCTACCGTATTCTACTTCCGACATATAATTTTCGAATAATCATCATTTTTCCCCCTTTAAGAACCTACGCCTACGATGTTTTGAATGAAACACTTCAAGATATAAAGAAAAACGGAAGATTTGATCGTCTGAAAAATGAAGTTGAAAACATTGCTAAAATGATAGAAGAAGAGCGAGCTCTTAAAATTAATTACGAAAAATTTTCAGCATTCGTTCAACAAACCGAAGATTTGATTAACTCCCAAAAAATTGGAAACGAAGAGGCGTTTCAAGAATTAACCAAATTAGCAGGAACAACGTATATTCAAGCAGATCAATCCATTTTTCTGAACCATTCGGAGTTAGGTACGTGACATATTAATGGTAAAATGATAATGAAAATCAGGGTGACCCCAGAAAAGTTGTTTTTTTTCACCAGTGGCTCACCCTTAGAGTGTCTTTTAATATGACCCTTGGATTTTTTCGGAGATCTACCATATCTTTTTCTAAAATGATATGAATATTTTATTTAAACTAAGGTAGTCAGAAAAAAGTTTTCCCCTCCGTTTCTCCTGAATGAATTTAACATTTTGTCAGCATTGTCAGCAATCTCAGGTTAGGTTGTCTTTTTAAATGACCATTTGGGTAATAATTACAATTTTTCAATGAATTAATAATATTCGTAATAAACAAATATATTCCAATGAAGATTGACCATTTTCTGAGAACTATAAGTGACGTTTTCGTTTTGCACCAGAAATTGCATGGTATCTTTGGAAAAAAAATTAGGTTTCAAAAATTATGGTTAATTTCATACGAATTGTAGATTATGTAACACGTTTTTACGGAGAAACGGTATAAATCTCATACAACATTTTCAATTTCAAAATAATTTGAGTTAATGCTAGCGTTAGATATAATCATTAGATATAATACAAAATAAAACATTTTAATAAATCTGAGCGGTCATGTTATAGTGTGTATATCGACGAAAATTGTATATTTCCAACAAATAAAAAAGGTTGACTTTCTAAGAAAATTAACAATTTTGAATAGTGCGCCACACACGAATTACAAAGGAGAAATGCTTTCGGTGGATGCGGTGGATGCAACTGAAATTTATTTCATAGTTAATATGAAACTAATAAGAATAATAACTCTGAGGACGCGATCAGTTTTTGTGTACAATGTACTCTTTGTTGTGTTATGCTAGTGTTTTTTTCGAATATTGGTATTTTGTATTTTAAATAACGTATCATTAAATTTTAAAGAAGATTCATAATTTTTGTACAATTTGATGTAAAGTTGCCGATTTACACCAGATACCTACAAATTAATGTTTCCAATTATTTCCTAGAATATGTTAAACGATGGGAAGAGGATAGAATAGATCAACAAAATTTAAAAATGGAACAAGAAGAACGAAAAATGATCAATGAAATAAATAAAAATTTAAGAATGAAGCGAATTGAAAAAATAGTTACAGCAGATACGCAAGCATACATAAACGATTATATTGCTAATTTAGAAAATAAAACAAAAGAATGGACAAATAAGTACAACGAGGATATCGCAAAAACAGAAAGAGAAATTTATGACCTCAGAGTGAGTTTTTCATGTTCGAAGAGTCAAAATATATGGAATTAAGTAGACATTTTGAATGAAATTCAGTCATTGATTAGAAGAGAAAAGAGGGTTGGTGAGAAAAGGGCAGTGGAAAGGAATGGAGAGAATAGGAGAGGGGTGAGAAGAGAACGAGGGAGGGTGAAGAGAAATGGGGAGGGGTCATGAAGAGATGAGAGGGATAGGAAAAAGAGCGTAGAACAGAGACATGAGGTAGGAGAAGTAAGCGTGTTACAGTGGATGTGATTATATTGTATAGAGGGAAGAAGGAAGAAGAGGGGTAGGGTGATTAGGTGTGGAAGGGAAATGGGAGTGGAAGATGGTGGTAGAGGAAGTAGAAAAGATGGTAGGGAGGACGATGAAGGGAAATAAGGTGGAAGAAGTAAGGTTATGTGTGGTAAGGGAAGAGTAGGGGTGGATGGTTTGGAAGTGAGAGGAGGAGATTGAAAGGAAGTAAAGTGAGTGTGGAGAGAAAGTCAGTTGGACCTTGAGGTGGTATTCAAATTTTGATTTTTCTTGAATTGAATTCCTCGCTTTGAAAAAAAAATGTTATTTGAACGACCCTATTAACTTTTTATTTCCATACAGGAGGCGATAGACGATCAGAAAGAAGATCTCAAAGAGATATACAATTTATACGCTGCAAGACAAATTTTCATTGATGGGATTCATGAAGAAAAGGCGAGAATCAAAAAAGAAAATGAATATCTAAAACTAGTTAACAAATCTGCAATTATTATCCAATCATTTTGGAGAGGCTACATGGTCAGGGACCAGTTGGGAGAACATAAAGAACTCTGGGCACGACTTAAAAGAAGGAAGAAATTGGCAGCTATCGCACGAAAGAGACGTGAAAAATGGAAGAAGAAGAAGGCAAAGGAGTAGGAAGATACTAAACCTAAAAACTGTGAAAAAAAATCGTGGATCCAAATGATTGATGACTAAATTACGCATTTCCAAGAAAATGGACGAAATTGCAAATAGTTGAATTTTTAGCCAGAAAGATAATTTTCTTTCAAGGTAATAGATGAATCAGCTAGATAGTAGAATGTTTCACTGCAAAAAATCATTCTCTAATAGAAATTCAAATTTAAGTTGTTAAATTCAATTCTTCATAAAAAATAATTAATTTTAGACAAAGGCACGCAAGATAATGGAACTTAAACCAAAAGAAATTATTGTCAATGAAAAAATAGTGCTTGGTAAAACACTCCTTATTCAATTAACTAATAAATCAACAAGATTTTTCTACTAAAATAAAGAAGGTGAGAGGGATAAATATTTATAGCCCAACATAGGTTAATTCGAATTTATTGCCCAACCTGAGACTCGAAAAAACTTTTTCAGGAAGAAAAAGTAATATTTCATTCAATAAAGTTCATTTTCTGATGGGGAATTAATTGTTTTATTAAAAATTCATAGTTACAGGTTGGAGGCTTAACTTACTTCTTTGTATTTCTTAGTTAAAAATGCAAGTCTTTTGTAAAAATTTAATTTATTGTTTGAAGATTCATCTGTTTGTCGAAATTTCTATAGTTTGTAGAAAAATCGTCTTTTTGAACTAAAAATTCGTCTTTTTGGGGTCGAAATGCAGCAATGCGAGTGAAAAATTCAATCACTTGGTTGGAAAAACTTGACTCTGATTTGAAGATGTATTTGGTTCAAAACTTTCCTGAACATTTTACAATTTCGAAGAAGCCATCCTTTCGGGTTCAAAATAATCTTATGTTAAAAAATTAACTATTATGGTAGGAAAAATTCCATTTTGCCGAGTATCAACTTTTTTGTTGGAAATTTACAATTTCGCGTTAAAAATTAAACTGTCTTGTGGAAATTTTTTCCTTATTGGATTGGAAATCAATCTGTTTCATTAAAGAATTTAACGCTTCCATCAAAAAATCGTCTTTTTTGGTTGACTTCAACTTTTTTCATTTAAAATACTCATCTTAATATAAACTATCACATTTTTCAATGATGAATTATTTGTCTTCTTGGAAAATCAATCACATGGTTGAAATTACAAACTTTTTTGAAAAGCAACATTTTGACTTGAAATATTAGGAATTTGAAACGTTTTAAATGGAATTCAATATAGTACCTACATTAATTTTATCTAAAAACTTCCACATTTTGTCCTGTTCAAAGTTAACAAATAAATCGTTTGGGAATTATTTGCAATTGGTATCATCAAAAATAATCTGTTCCAAAGCGCCTTGTTTTTTAATGTCTCGGAAAAAAAGGAAGAGTCGGAAAAATTATTGAACGAAGCAACATGTTAAGCCTTTAGGTCACTAAAAGACTAGAGGACTGAATCAATGAATAAATGCTATTCATCTGTATAAATTATTCAAATATATTCTTAACCAGATATCAGAGATACAATATTTACAGGAAAAATCCGTCTCACACTCACGCAAACACAAGCGCACTGCCTCAATAATTATTATAATTCTATAAGAACAGCCACGAGCACGTGTAATCGAACCAGAAAAAGCAGACTCTGATAAAGCTCTTGTCATTACTCGAATAATGATTAGTCTTTCACTCTGGCTCGCGAACATTCTAGTCAAGTCAGAGGACATAAAATTTGAAAAAGTACATCTCTAACTTCGACCAAATAGACGACAAGCCCTACTTTCGACTTGAAAATTAATTAACAATCAAATGCGATGTGTGCACATCTAAAGAAAAATCTGTGTAAATCCAAAATTCAGCCTAATTGCGAATTATTGATAGGGAAAAGCTCCCTAGAGTGGACAATCATGAAATAACGATACGAATGTACGTAATTATTTAAATTAAAAACTATTTGTTTTACTATTTGCGCTTTCAATCAAATATACACTGTGGCCTGCATTGTCCGCTCCGGGCAGGTTTCCCCTAAATAGTTTTAATCACAATTTCCAAGGAAGTGAATTCGACACAGTTTTCAAGAGTTCGATAGAATCTCGGATTATTGATCCTTCCATGGACCAATAATTAGTAATCAATATAAATTTTGATTACTTGAAATTAAAATTCAAAAGTTCTAAATTAGAACATAGTTCCAGATTCCTCGCAGGTAAACCTTGATTCGGCAACTATCACTTTCCACAGAGCAAAACTACTACCGCTGTAGATTTACCTATTAAGACGAATATCGTCGATAGAACTGATAAAAGTGACTTATGCAAATCGATGAAGGTTCAACTTCGTCCTATTTTGTGGAATAATCCATACCTATTTTTTTGTTATTTGGAAAAAAGACTAAATCGAGATCCCATGGCCTAGAGAGCATCAAAATTATTCAAACTAAACTTTAATTGCCTTCAATTAACGTAGAAATAGATACATATTTACCATAAAGTACAACTATCCCTAATCATGAAAAACTACCCTTTAAAGGGGTAAATTTTGTATTTTATTTTTCATGTCATTCATTCCTATATCGTATCAGTTCAATACTAAAATATGCGAAGAATTGCATAAAAAATTCTCAAGACGCACGATTTGATGTTTCAGCCCGTATAAGGGGTAGTTTTTTTCTAATTGGGCACAGAGAGACTGAACCGAATTTAATCGGAAGGTGCTTGCATATGGTTTTTCTTCCATTTTTGACCACTGAAAATTCAATTTGTTGATATCCAGAATTTCAATTTTCTTTAATTTCTAACAGTTATAAATTCAGAAAATTGAATTTTGGTTAATTTTCAACAGTTGAGAATTCGACAAAAAAGCGTATTTTGAGAGAAAAATTCAATTACCAACAGTTGAATTGTCCACTTTTAAAATTCGACTAAAAATTAAAGAAACTTGAAAAATAAAATTTCAACTGCCACAGCGATACTGTTGAAGTTTAACTCTAAACTGTTGGACATTCCATTTTTGTTCAATTTCCAAGAGTTGAAAATTTGGAGAAGATGTAAATTTTGGAAGAAAATTAAATTTTTAACAGTGAAAAATTTAAATCTCAAGTTTCTCCAATCTTGAACAGTTCAATTTCAAACTTTGCTCGAGTTTTTCAGTGTAAAACTAAAATGGTTAATGTGCCATATCTCAAAGGAGAAAAATCTGTTCTACATTGTCCATAGAAATAAAAGATAGAAAGAATTAAGTATTGTACGATGGCCTTAATCTTTTTTGAGACTAAAAAGAATCGCTGCTGTTGTCATACTGTTTCCAATAAGGCTGAAAATGACCGCTGTGGCGTTTGATATCATCAGTTATATTTCTTGCAAGAAAAAACTTTTCACGTTTACGTAAATTAACATCTATTAATAGTTTGAATCATTTTGGGGCTCTCTAAGGTCTCAGTTCCGCCCATTTCTTTGAATAAAACAAAAAAAACGCATTGTCCTCATCAAATTGGACCTTTTTTAGGGGGCGCCCGATCCAAAATTAAACATTTTGGTTCTTTTTAAGACACCCTATCATTCAGTTTTTCCTTGTTATTTTTATTTTTTGGACCTAGTTGAAGTGGAATTTGAATTGAAATGGCGAGCCATGGAAATGGTGAAATTCTCTGAAGGGATTAAATCCCTGCTGATGTCTTCCCGATTCGGGATCTAAAGGATCTTCGCCCCTATCGAATTTTTCTCGTTTTTCCTCATCTGTCAAAACTTCTTTGGCAGCAGCGATATCTATAAATTTCTTTTCCGCTCGTTTTTTTTCTTCGCCATCCTGAAAATTGTCAGGATGCCATTTTTGAGCTGCTTTTCTGTAAGCCTTGACGATTTCTCGTTTCGATGCGGTTCGTGGGACATCAAGAATTTTGTAGTAATCCCGAGATTCTGACATTTTCTGACGCTGCTGAGCTCGTTGGAGACCTTCACTGGCTCTTTGGAAATGAGGATCCAGTTCCAAGGCTTCCTTGTAGTCTCTTATCGCTGAAGTGAAGAATATTCAAATTTAATAAATTTCATTTATTATTAGTTCATTAAAACTATACTTATCAAGAAAAAAGTTGAATCCCCAACCAAACAAGAATTCTTTTCAACAGAACAGTTGCATTCTTACCCAGGGGAGGGGAATTTTCAACCAAATATTGAAATTTCAACAAAAAAATATAAATCTTCAACCAGAAATGAATTAATAAAATTCTAAGTTGAAAACATAATTTTCTGCCAAAATAAGAGAGAATTTTCCATTAAGTAGTTTTATTTTTAAACACGAATAAAATAGTTTCCGTTTATTAGTGGGCTGGATGAAGGGGAGAGGGAAAGAGAGAGAAGCGCTCAGGCTGCAAAGCAACAGATTAATTTTAATTTAAATAAAAAAGAATGAATTTTGAACAAAATATTTGAATTTCAACTAAAAAAATATAAATTTTTAGTAAAAAATGAATGCTTTAAATTCTTAGTTAAAACCAATAATTTTAAAATAAAGAAAAAAGAAACGGGTATTCCATACGACTGTTGAATTTCCAGCCACAAACAGAATAGCTTCAGTCTATTAGCAGCGGCCCGGCGGGGTGCCCCTATAGGAGCGCCCCCTGGCGCTCGAGCTATAAAGCAACAAATAAATTTTTGTCAATCAAGAAGAATGACTTCTTCACAAAATAATTTTATTTCATACCATATAATTGAATTTTCAAATGCCAATTGTCGAATTTCTAACTAAGAAGATTAATTTTCTACTAAAAAAAGGAAACAAATTTCCCAACACTTGCCATCTTGACAAAGAAAATTGAACAAAGCAGTTGTTGAAATCCTAACGGAGAATGCAACAAGTGATATTTCAACTGAAAAATATTTTGATCTTGAATCAAGAACACTCTTGTATTCAACCAGCAAATTCAAATGCCGACCAAATAGCAGAATCTTCAACTAAAACCCGGAAATTTCCAACCAAAAAGTCTAGTTTCTTAACAAAATTATCGAATTTTGCACCAAAAGAAATCAATTTTCGAACAAAACATACATTAATTTTAAACCAAACACTCAAATTTTTAACTTAGAATGATAAATTTTTACCCTCAAGTGGAACACTTGAATTTACAACATCAAAAAATCTTTCAACAAAGTGTTTAAAATCCAACCAAAAGGATGAATGGATTTTCAACAAAGCAGTTCAACATACAACCAAGCGGAATTCTCAACCAGAAAAGGTTAATTTTCAATGAAAAATTGGATAGTCGATAATGCTACCAAGAAAAATTCAATTTTAAATCTAAAACAGTTCGATTCAACAAAAACTACTTTTTATCGAAATTGTTGAATTTTCAACAACATTACTAATAAATTTCTGAAATAAAATTAGAACTTGATATTCCAAACAAAACAGACGAAACATCAAATTCCCACCGAAGAGTTCATTTTCTACCGAAAGAATAATGTTCAATTAAATAGTTGAATTTCAAAACATAAACGATAGATTTTTAACGATACATAAAATTTCAAACTAAAAAGATGAGTTTTTGAACGATATAATTAAACTCCAACAAATAAGTGCAACTTTTGAACAAGTTTCATTATTCTCAATCACGAATATTCATTTTCTAAGAAAAAGTATGACTTTTTGTAGTAGAGCATTTATCTGTTCGGTTGAAAATTAGTCTTTTTGGTCAACAGGTAATCTTCTTGGTTGGAATTTCATCTTTTCATAATTAAAATTCAAATGTTTAGTTGATTATTAATCTATTTTGGTGAAAGATCAAAACTTTTTTCCAAATTTGTCCTATGTTGTTGAACTCAACTTTTTTCTTATTCAAAATTAGAAACTTTTTGGGTAATGTGCAAAATTAATTTTCTTGGGTTTTACCTCTTTTGTCGAAAATTCAACTATTTGGTAGTAAATTGAATTTTTTGTTAAAAACTCATCTTTTCGGCTTCAAAATTTAACAATCAGGTGGGTAACCAAACTATTTGATTGCAAATTAACTCTCCCGTTGAGAACTCATATATTTGATTAAAAATTAAATTGTTCTGGGAGAAAAGTCCACTATTTTGCTAAAAATCGAACTGTTCCATTGGGAATTTACCTGTTTTGTGAAAAAATCAACATGTTTGGGTTCGAAATTAACATTTTAGTTCTGTAAAAAATTCAAATGACCATGTCAATCTCACACACCGCTTTCAACTTTTTACCTAATTTGTTATTATAAACTTGAAAGTGTTCAATTTTTTGGAATAAAGTATTTATTTGAAGGGATTTGGAAGAATTCGTAAGATTCTAAAATTTATTTGCGGATCTGGGAGGACTCAGTGTGATTTAAAAATATTCAACGGAATTTCAAAGAATTTCCAAAATGGGTATTATGAAGGATTTTCAGATATTTTGGGGAATTTTAATGGATTTTATGTATATTATAGTTAAATATCATTTTATATTTTCTTGAACGACTTCAAGAGTTTCCGAAGATTTCACAAAATCTCAAAGAAATTTAGGGGATTCAATATTGTCCAGAATTCCTGTTTATAATTCCTGAGAAATGAATAGAAACTTTGTAGATGAAAAAAGTGGAAGGGGAAAAAATTGTGTACAAATCTTCGATTTTGGGTGTTCAGTGGATTTCTCAAATAGAACGGAGAAAGAGAGAAGAGGGAAATAATTAATAGAGGAAACGGAATGTAATTCCTGCGATTCAAATTGGAATTCCAAGGAATCACATAAACAAGTTTCTCCAATTCAAATTTAAAAATTATCTCTTCGTTTCGAAATATTTAGTTAAATGCAAACTCTTTTGTTGAAATTTTTTTTGTTCTTCAAAGATGAATTATTTTAGTTGAAACGTTGTCTCTTTAGTCAAGAATAAAACCATTTTGTTGATGATTGGTATTTTTACTCAAAAATTAATCTTTCCTACTTGAAAATTAATGTTTCTTGTTGCTGAATCGTTTTCTATTGGTAGAAAGTTGAACTTCTTGGTTAAAATTTGGTTCATAACTAATTTTTTTGGTTGAAGATTCACGTTTTTAGTTGGAAAGTCATCTATTCTCTAGAAATGTCTCATTATTAGTCGAAAATGTATGTACTTCGTTGGGTATTTGTCTTTTTTGGTAAAAAATTGATCTTTCTGACCAAAGAAAAATCTTTACTGTTGAAAATTTATCCTTCTTTGGTGAAAAATGGCTAAACTGAACTATTTTTTTGGAAATCCGTACTTTTGGCTTGAAACAAAATTTAATTATGCGGTTGAAAATTAAGTTTCTCATTGAGAAATCTTATTTATGGATGAGAGAGTCAACTATTTTGTAAGTCATTCGTCTTTTTGACTTTAAAGCTCAACTTTTTTAAAAAAAATATCGTTCTTCGTTGAAATCCGTCTTTTTTGGTGAAACATCAATCTTCTTGGAAAAATTTCATTTTTTTTTTGTTTGAAATTTTACTATTCTATTTCTAGGTTAAAATGTATCCCTTTTTGGTTGAATAATTCACTGTTTTGTAGAAAATGCATGCCTTTTTTAGAAGTTTCATTTTATCGGAAATTAATTTATTTTGTTGACGATTCAATTATTCAGTCAAAAACTCTTATCCTTTCGCTCTCCCATCAAAATTGTCCAATTTTGAACCATTGAATCTGGAATTACCAAAGTTTAAATGACTTGAATTTGAAATTTAGACTATCAACTGAAAATAAGGTAATAGGGAGCGTACCTTGAAAATAGAGTACCTTAGGGACTACAGCTGAATATACTAATATAGAGTACAGCTGAGGATATAGGTACCGGTCTGTAAGACCTTCGAGGGGGCTCTCCAAATTGAAGGTCAGAATAATGGGCAGTGAAAGGCAGTACGGGGATATGAGGGAGCAAGTGATAGGAGGGAAATGAGGAAAGGAGAATCAAGAGGAAGTGAGTCAAAAATTAGGAAAGTCAGGGAGGTAAGAGGGGGTAAGTGAAGGCAAATGAGGGGAAGTGGGAGAAATAAAGGAAAGTGGGGTAGGAAAAAAGAGGATGCAAGTGATGAAAGGGAGATAAAGGGAGGGAAGGTCAGAAAAAGTTATTAGGAATGAGGGGAAGAGAGGGAACCTAAATGGAGTTCATAGGGGAGAATTAAGGGAGTGGGACGTAAGGGGAAATAAGGACTGTAAGTGAACGAGGAATGTGGTAAAGAAAAGTGAGAGGGTGTGAGGAGCGATTTTTTGCAGGGCAAATGAGAGATACTAATGGAAAGTGAAAGACAGTAAGAGGATATGGCGGTGCAAGTGATGAGAGGGGAATAAGGAGAGGAGAATTAGGAGTAAGTAAGAAGAAATGAGGGAAGAAAAGTAAGGTAAGTGGGAGTAAGTGGAGCATGGAGGGAAGGAAGTAAGGGTAAAATAAGAAAGTATAGAAAAGTAGGCTGAGGAAATAAGAGGGTGTACAGGAAGGGAGAATGGGGTACAGGAAAGTGGAAGGGAATAAGAGATGGAGTGGCGGCTAAGTAAGTGGGAAACTATTGGAAGTGAGGAAAACGAGTGATAAAGGGAAGGGAAAAAGAGTGATAATGAGGGGAAGAGAAGGAACCCAAGTGAATTCAAGTAAAAAAAAATGGGAGAAATAAAAGTAAAGGATGATGAGAAAAATGGAGGAGAGTGTAGGAAGGGTAAGTAAGGGCCGTACGTGGAAAAGGAATGAGGCGAGGAAAAGTGAGATGGAGTAAGAAATGTTTTCTTAAATAGAAAAAGGGAGAATCTGATACCTGAAAAAAACACTTACCATCGTCATACATTTCAACAGCTAGATAAGCTTCTGCCCTATCGCAAAGAATTCCGGGTTCCCTTCGTATCCTAAAAGCATCGTCACAGCTTTTGATCGCATCTGTAACTTTATTATTAGCCGCGTAACATTTACAGAGGAGATGCAAAGCCGTGTATCTCACATTCATAACCGTGGATTCTTGTTGAAGAGCTCGATTAGCGTATTTAATGCAATCTTCATTGTCTTTGACCTCCTGCGCTGATGTTGCATCGGTTAACAATTTCGAGATTTTCTTTATCTTCTTGTAGAATGGAAAACATTCTTTGTGCTCAGGATCCAGCTTGAGACACTCTCGAACTTCTCTGAAAATTATTCACAAACTTAGTTTTCAAGTTATTCATTCGTTATTCGAAACTTTATGTTAAAAGTTTCCAAATATGACATTTATGATCAATGGGATTTCTAACGAGACTAAAATATTAATAGTTAACCGAATAGTTTCATTCTTTCCAAAAATGTTGGATTCCCCGAAGCGGGAGAGGGCTTTTCTGCAGAACAGGTGCAGTTTAAAAAAAAACTGATATTAGAACCAAATAACTGAATTCTCAACCAAAGGGATGAATCTTCAAAAAGGACCAGTTATTAACGAAGAAGTTCGAATAAATCTACATATTAGTTCAGTTTTCAACCAAAAAGATCAATCTCCTACCAGAAAGTTAATTTTATGCCAAGTAGTTGAATTTCATACCAAAATAATAGAATAAAAATTAAAATTGAATAGTTCAATTTTATTGATAATTCGTCTTTTGGTCAACACCTAATCTCTTGGGATAAATATTCAACCATTTAGTTGAAAAATCATTTAATACATTTCCTTTCATTAATTTTTGCAACTAATAGTACATGTATTTTATTTATAAGTTTTAATTGATATTTTAAATGGAGAGTTAATTTTTGATAGGTAATTATTCATATATTTGCTTCTAAATAAACTTTATTGTTGTAAATTCGTATTTCCAGGTTATAGATTTGATTGTTTTGTCAATAATTTATCTTTTTTGCTTCAAAATTCAACAGTTTTGTTCAAAAAACTGATTTTTTGATAGAATATTTATCTTTTATTTTGGAAATTAATATTTTTAGGTTGAAAATCAACATTTTTGTTGAGAATCACACAATTCGGCGTAAAATTAACATTACAGTTTCGTCATTAATGTAGTATTTTAAAACTTTTAAAAAGTTAACAACTTGATAGAAAATTTATGTATATGGTTGAAAGTTAGCATTTTTGTAGGAAACTCATATTTTTGGTAGAAAATGAAACTGTTCTGGAACAAACATAAACTTTTTCCTTTGAAATTTGACTGCTTGGCCGAAAATCTCTTTCTTGCTCAAAAATCATATTTTCAGGTTCAATGTTCAATTGTTTGGAGCAAATTTTTTTTCTGACTTCAAAATTCAACGATTTGGTGGAGAATTGAACAATATGGTTGAAAATTAGTTATTTTGTTGAAAAGTCTTTTCTTACACTTCACATGTAGATTTATCACTCCATGTATACCCTTTTCGGGTTTTTACATATTTTATATTCCCCCCTCCCACAGGAGATCGTCAGACATTGAACCCTTCAACTCAAATCCCCAGTAACCCCAACTCGCATAATAAGCCTCCAAGCAATGCCTGACGTACTCAATCCTGTGGGATTTTTAATCTCTGATACCCATACCGTCCGCAGCCGGGCTTTTTATTTAAAACAGTAATTAAACATGGTGAAAACACGACCAAGCAAGAATCCCGAACAGTCACCCACCCGAGCGCTAACCGCGCCCATTCATGCTTGACATTCGAGATCCCGCCCAAGTCGGAAGTTACCACGCAGCTACTGCCGTCGGTACTTGTTGAAAACTCATATTTTTGGCAGAAAAATTATATTTTCGGGTTGAAAATCCATCTGTTTCGTAGAAAATTGGCCTTTCCACTTCAAAATTCGAAAACTTGGTAAAAAATTTAACTATATAGTAGAACATAGGCTTTTTTCTTGGATTAATATTTTCGGTAGAAAATTAAGTTGCTCTTTTAGAACTTACTTTAGTGCTTCGTCGACTTGTCCAAGACGATAAAGCAGAGACGAGAGTTTGAAGAAACCTTTTGTGTTGTCCGATAATAATTTAGTTGTGGAACGAATGTCGGAAATGGCGTTCATATAATCTCCAAGAGCCACGTGGCACTCTGCTCTAAGTTCTCTGAGCTGCAAAGACCATGGACAAGCTTCTATAATCCTCGTGATTAGGGGAATCGCAGACGAATAATCGCCCCTCCGTACTAAATTGTCTGCCATTGCCATTTCTTCTCGCAACGGGTCTATCCTATAATACACATTTAATGCATCTTCATTGTTTGGTTCTACCGCCAGCTGTAGAAAAAAAATTCATTATTATTCCAGTAATTGAATTGCTACATAATTCTGCTTTCAAATTCAATGACTTTTTCAAAAAATCGAGTCAATGCAATTCAATTTCGAAGGATTCTACTGATCGCAGACTAATCTAAAAACAATTTCTTAAAAGATTATTAATTAGTACGAATAATGGTTAGGATTTTTTAACAAACATCAACATTTTAAATATTCTCATTGTTGTAAATATGAAACTTCTTTATGGTCCAGATACATTTTCAACTAGGAAAACTAGTTTTCTACAACAGAAGACGAATTTCCAACAACATACATGCATTTGCAACCAAATAGTTCAATTTTCAACTAAAAAATATATCAATTCAACAAAAGAGATGAATGGACAACTGAAATAGAGAATCTTCGAACAAAACAATTTTTCAACATAGGAGTTCAACTTTAAACCAAGTACTCTAATTTTTACAGCGAAAAAATGAATTTTGGACAAAACATTCCGACTTCCAACCAAGTCAGTGAACTTTTGACCAAAAAGGTTTTAATTCTCAATAAAAAATTGTTGAATTTAACCACACCACATTTAACATTTTCATTAAATTAGAAAGTAGAAAGTTTTGGTTTTTTCATTTCTTCTTGGTTAAAAAAATGGACATTAGTTGGAAGAAACGAATTCTTAGTTTACATTCTTTCCTGAAATTTTTTTTTCAAAAATTTTCAAAGAGTCATAAGGCTGCAAAGTCCCGGTTTTAATTTTTATGTTTGAAACGTTCCTATTAATTTGAAGTAGAGAAAATGTGGAATCCATTATTTCGATTGAATTTTTTCAGAGTTTTTAGGGAGACAATTTTGGATTTCCGAATTTTGGAAAGTAAAAAACAAATTGAAATGCTCACCACATCCAAAAAATCATTTGCTGCATCATCCAGTTGTCCTTGTTTGAGCAAAACATTTCCATGTTGTAACCTTGCAGCCGTGAAATCTGGTTTGAGATCTAAAACTTTTTCCAGATCAAGCAGAGCAAATTTAGCTTTCCCCAATGCTAAATAAACGGTGCCCCGTTTGTAGTACGTTAAGTAGTTGTTGGGATCTCCATCTGTGAAGAAGATAATTCAATCTTACTTTTTTTCCCACTCTTTTTTTAAATTACAGTCAAAATAAACTACAAATATCTCACAATGTTTTAGAAAATTCTGACGTATTTCGAATTTTCTTGCCAAATATCAGATAACTTGCCATTGAAAAAATTGCATGAAAATCGAAAAAACCAGCCAATTTTTTATTTTAACACGAAATAAATATTCATTATTTATTGCGGTACCCAAAAATGAATTACAGCATTTTTTACAATTATTAACAGAAAGAATAGAAAATAATAAAAACTCTAAAAGTGAAAAATAAGCTAGCAGACGAAAAAAGATTCAGACGAATTAAACGTAACTGGAATTCCTGAAGGTAGAACAAAATTAAACTCTCAACTAAATAATTGGATTTGCAACCGGAAGAGGATAATTTCTTAACCAAAAAAAGGTAATGAAGTACTGATTACGAATTGATTACACTTGCAACCAAAAAGTTGAAATTCCAAGCATAGTAACGTACCATCGAATTGAGTGATAAATTTCCAACCAAATAGATGTATAGTTAAAAAAGACGTTTAACTTCCAACCAAAAGAGTTGAATTTTCAGCAAAAAAAGATAGATTCTCAACCAAAATGTTTATTTTCAACAAAGTATTATGAATTGATCTTTTCCATTTGGGTTGTTATTAGTCACCATGCATATAATGTTGATCCTTTTGAATATTATTTTGTCAACTGAATTGAGTTATGCCATAAATATATAAAAAAATATCACATAATCTCAAAAATAAAAAAGAATAAGTCCAAAAGTATAAATAAATTTGACTCCCCCTAATTGAACCTTAACTCATTTGTGAACATCAATTTATGAGTAATGATTTTGTAAATATTTATCAAAATGCTAATATTATTGGAATATACAAGTATCATTACTCGCGAGTTTATATTTTTGTGTGAAGGAACAAAAAAAGTTTTAATGCAATTTCAGTCGTCATGCATGTACTTAATGTTGTTAATTTACGTATTAATTTTTTCAAATGAATTTATTTGTACAATGGAAAGAAAAAATATCAGATGATCTTAAAAATTAAAAAGAATACAAGCTTTAAAGTAAAAATAAAGTTGACTCATTAAATTTCAAATCATTTGTGGGCGTAATTATTTATTCGTTATGATTCTCTCAATATGATATGATAAAATGACATTGTTACCGTATATATTGGATTATTTTTATTTGCATTTCTAAGAGAAATTTCTATAAATTTGACCGTTCAATTCTTGCTTTTTTTTTAATCTCGAAGAATTTCGTAGTTGGGTTTTCTAGGTTAGAAAAAAAGGTTAAGAACATTTCTTCATGCTGTGATTCTTGATTATTAATTTTACAGATTCAATATGTTGACATTTGTTCAAGATGTAATGATTCACTTAATTTTTGAAGCTAAAATAGAAAGTGTTACGTGTCGGATAACAAGAAAAACATTTTGAAAATAAAAACTTACCCACGGCTGCATGATACTGTAAAAGGGCATCTTGAAGTTGCCCTTTAGCGAGGAAATCTCTTCCGAGTTCCAAATGTCTTTCAACTTCCAACTGTGTTACCCCACCCACAGCTGAGTGAATAAATAAATATATAAATAAGTAAATAAATTCAGGAAATGGAGTTTTTATTATTTTATAGATTTTTGGAAAGGTTAGGAATACAAACCATCGAAAAAGAGGTCTAATAAAACTAACAATAAGCCGCAGTGAAACATGATTCAGTATGAAATGTTAGAATTGTTGTTACAACACACAAATGAAACTTCTCAACTCGGGAAAACTACAACCACTTCTTCATTATCTTGCCGAAATCAGTAAACTGAGGAGCCACACCGCCATTGCGATCGTGGTTCCACGCCATTGGTCCAGCGCACATCAAAACAGAAGCAAAACAATTTTCACACATGAGAAAATGGCGGGAATGTTTGAATTCAATTCAGAATTGTGATCATTTCTGGCTGTAATTGCAGGAATACAAATGTCATTTTCCGTTCTTTTGTTTCATTTTGCTTGGTTTTATGTTTCTTTTTCTTTTAGTTTCTCTTCTTCCCTTAAATTTGCTGTTATTTTCTGTAGTTTACTCTTATTCCTTGTCATCACTTCATTTTCTGTCTTCCTTCTTGAGTTATGTGTTTATATTTTGAATCTTTTTCTGGAGTTCTCTCCTGATTTCTTTCATCTTCTGAAATTTAGTTCCATTGACTGTTCTATTTCCTAATTTTTCTTCTATTCTTCGTTATTTTGCTTGATTTCCTTCTTTTTTTTTTTTTTTCTTTTGCTTCATTCATATATTTTTTTCTTTCTTTTCTGTTTTTTCTTCTGTTTTCCTCTATTTTCTGTTATTTTGTTGTCGTCCCCTCTCGAAGCGTTTTTTCTCTCTGTCATTTTTCAATATGATTCTTATGTTTTGTTATTTTCCTTCA
>WSXT02195965.1:0-19223 GCA_011762715.2 Neuroterus valhalla
ATATTCTCACAATTTTTTCTCGTATCCGAGACCTAGCTACAAGTTCGTGACTTTCCTGTGGATTATTTTTTTCCGTGTATGCAGTAAAATCTGTAATCAAAATTTTTCATGGATAAAGTATTTATAAATGAAGAAATAAGAATTCAAAACTAACCCCAAAATTATTTTTCTTATCTGGAATTCTTAACTTTGGGCTGCTTTTTCGGGAATAGTTTTACCCAAATGTCATATTCCGATGCAAATGGATATATTTTAGTAAACATTTCGCCTTCTCATCATTTTATATGAAAAAATTTCAAAGAATAAGCGCAACACCACAAAAAACTATAATTTTCTCATAATTCAGAATACTAAACATTTGCAGGCTCTAATATCAAAATTGGATTGTCTCATTTTTCTTCACGAATACTAGAATTACATTCTTTCTCAGAAAAATAAAGCATAAGTGTAACAAAGACGCAATTCTAATATTCGTGGAGTTAAACTTGGGCGATTTGATTTTGAGGTTAGGGCATGATGACAACGCCCTAAATGGCTCTTTTCTTTTTATTTTTTGACCGTTACCGACACTGACTCCTGATACGTGATCCAGGGTATCATTCTCTCTTAAACGGGAAAATAAACGGCAACATGGTCAAAAACCGTTGGGCATTTAGCATTCGGATCGAAATGTTCGAAACGCACGTGTCTCATAACTCTAATTTCCTTCGTTCAGTTTTCGTTATCAGCACGTCAAGTAAGATTTTATGTAAAAGTTATTTGAGAAATTTTTTCGAAGAAAAAAATACAATTGTGAATATTTAATATAAGTAGATTCTCGACTTGAAGGTATAATCCACTTTCTGCTTTGAGAATTGATATAATTTATAACGTGATTATTATACCCGAAAGAATGAGAAACTTGGAATTTGAGATTAGTTTTCTAATGTTGATTATTCTTCTTCATTGTAAGGAGTTGAATTATTTGAATTCCCAAAAGTTAAGCATGAACGGGCGAGGTTAGTTCTCGGATGGGTGACCCTTTTAGATTTTTGCCTAGTCTTGTTTTTCACTGCCTTTACCTACTGTAGAGTGGGGAAATTTGACTTCTATGATTGGTGATGGAAACTCGATGGTATCCATTTCCTACTTCCAAACTCGACTATCGGTATCCAGCTACGCTTGAGAGAGGTTTTCTGCAGTTTTCCTCTCCCTTCGCCAAAAGTTCTAGCACATGCGAGTACTTGTTATAGAAATTCGGTTTCAGACTTTCAGAAATACTTATGAAGGTCTTTTAAATGGATTATTCAGTTGGAACGTGGATTTATGTTCAATAGCGAGTAACGAACACGCATTTCCTTTTCATTTCTAACCTATCTCCTTGGCCTGTTTCAGGATGGCTGCGGAAGCGGCGATTAGAAGAGCGGAGCGCGAAACTCTTCGTGGTGTCATACAACAATGGAACGCCAATCGCCTGGACCTCTTCGAACTCTCAGAGCCCAACGAGGTGAGACGAATTAAATTTTTTTCCTAATATCGTAAAGTGGAAAGCTTTTATGATTTTTAAAAAATTGCTTTATATTTGAAAAAAAATCAGAATAAATGAGAATTTAATTTCTCCTTTGAGATCCAACATATTTTTAAGTGCAATTGAACCAGGACCTAACCTCAAAAGTGGATTGTTTCATAAATACTAGAAATCATCTTCGTTACAAAAGTCATAATCCACTTCTGTGTGAAATAAAAACTGTATTCAGAGTGAAGACTGAACTAATATCTATAGAGATTCACATACTTTTTGTGTAAAACTATTTTTTCGAATGCTCAGGTTAGAGTAAAAAAATATAGTTTTACACAAAAAGTATTAAAATTAGTCAATTTCTTACACCTAATGCAGGCTTTATTCAAAACAGTAGTATTGCCTAAATATCTATAAAAAATATGTGATTCTAGTATTTATGGCTTAAAATAAAGCAATTCAATTTTGAGGTTAGAACCTATTCCATCTAGGGATGGAAACTTGGTCTAAATGAAACTTGGATTGAAACTTTGATCCAATGTAAAGTTTCATGAAACATTGGGCGTCTGATGAAATATTTCAAAGTTTTAAATATGGCGGCGGAAAAATTCGAACTACATTAATTACTGATACAGTAAACCCTCGTTAATACGATCTCGGTTAACGCAAACACCCGGTTAACACGTACAGAAATTTCGGTCCCGGTAACAGGGCATTATGGAGTTTTATTCGGTTAACACGAATTTCGTTTAGCACGAACTTCGAACAACTTCTGAGGTCCCATCGGCACTTTTGTTCCACTTGACACGAACACGTTCATACTTCTTGGTGAATCATTCTTATGAAGACTGTCGCAGGACTCCATGTTTTTTTGAATGCAGTATTAATCTCCGATCTGTCACTTGTCAACACAGCATAACAGAGTACTTCAAACGAAGTAAGTAATCGAATAGTACAGTTAATGTGTCACAAAAAAGGCCGTTTTTGGAAAAAAATACCATAAAACTTTTTTTGCGCAAATCACTAGAAGAGCATTCAAAAAGCTCAACCTGAAATATGCGGGATCGTTCAGGTGCGAGTTATTAGGAAAACTCAAAAAGTTTTTGGATTTGATATATCTCGCAAATGATAGGTTTTTGAGAAATTTTGAAGGACCAAAAATATTGGAGGCAATGTTTTCTACAACTTTCCTCATTGGATCGACATGCTGCGATGAAGATTGCAATTAATAGATGGCGCTAATTACCAAAAAAAGCGTATTTTCCGTTCAATACTGGAGTCAGCATAGTTTGGAAGAAAAATTAATAATAATAAATATTAATTCATAATAACAATTTATCATAATTAGGAATAATTTCAAACTCCTACTTAAAAAAAAATGATCTATCCAGTCTGAAGTAGTTATTTATTATGTACCCACACTAACGTCGCCCTCGTCGGAAACAATGTAAAATCTACGGTGACAGCTTTGTCACTTTATAACTCGTGAACAGTAAGTTGAACAAGAAAATTTTTCATATGAATTTTTTATAATTTTTGAAGATAAACAACTTTTTTATTGACAGTTTTGCGATAAAAATTTTTTTCCATGCCAAAAAGCGAGAAAACGCTCTTTTTGGTACTTTAGCGCCATCTATTAATTGCAATTTTCATCGCGGTATGTCAAACCGATGAGAAAAGTTGTGAAAAACCTTTCCCCTAACATTTTTTTGTTGTTACAAACTTTCCCCAAAAACCTATCACTTCCGAGATACATGAAATCTAAAAACTTTTTGAGTTTTCTCGAAAAACCCGTCCCTGAATGATTGGTTTACTGTATTTTGACTGGTTTACTGTACTAGAACTCTTTTCACCATTAATTTTTGGTGAATACTATCTCGAAATTATTTGTTGTTTCAACAGCAGATGCATGTGTAAAGTGTATAGTTGATAATTATACATAACATAACATGATTGGTTTTTTCATTACCGAGAAATATGCACATATTTTAGACTGGGAATAGAAATGCAATTGAACTATATTTATTTGAGTATTTTTAGCAATTTTTATTACTACCCGGATAACACGAATTTTTTTAACACGCACTCCCAAAATCCCGGTCCCTTCGAGTTCGTGTTAACGAGGGTTTACTGTAGTATCATTATTATTATTTAAATTAATAAATAAATATTTAAACAGAAATAACTTAAAGTCCGCCTATTATTCTGCATTTGGTAAAACAAATTAATTTAAGCATTTATTGCGTTTCAATTTGCACCAGCGAGCGGCAGGCCGTAGAAAACTAACCTGACCTGTCATTTGAGGATATATGCGCGTGTGCGAACGAAAGTTTCCCCATTGGTTCTCCAGTATTTCATGAAACACTTGAAACTTTGAGCCTTAAACGTTTCAATATTTCATGTGAAAGGTTTCAAAGTTTCAATGAAACTTTTCATGGGTCACGTCCCTATTTCCATCGCCCCTAAACTTGAATGTTAGACTTTGAGGAGGCAGTTCAATTGGAAATCCTCATTTGCAAAAGTTTCTAATCCAAACAGGGGCGGATCCAGAAAATATTCTGGGTTGGAGGGGGGGTTCAAAATGAGTGAAAAATGTGCACCTTATGCACATCTTAACCGCGCTAACCTGGAATGCAGTGTCGAAAAAGGGGGGGGGGGGGTTGACCCCCCCCTGGATCCGCACCTGAATTCAAAATTTGAATGTTTTTTAATTGAAGAAAAAACGCGCGTCTAAAGTGAAACTTCAGCAAAGACAAAACGATGCAAACTTCATACTGTTGTGCTTACTGATTTTACTTCTTTCATTTAGACTTTTACAGGACTGCCCTTCGATTCAGCTTTCCCTCTCCTTTTTTTATTCTTCTAGCGAAGAGTTTCACTTCCAAGTTGCAGACCTCCTCAAACCTGTGTTTTTTTTAGGCCACGCAAGTTGGAAGTGAAACTCGTAAGCAAAATATGAAGAAAATGAGGGGCAAAATTTATTCATGGGGCAGGCGTGTAATCAAAACAAGAGAAATATTTATAGTGTGAAGTTTGCATTCCTTTGTCGCTGCTGAAATTTTACTTCAGACGCGCATGTTTTCCACACGCACATTTTTCCATGAATTTACATAATTTTTTACGTATGTACTTTCATGTCAGTAAAAGCAACGTTACAAACTTAGATGAGATTTGGTAATTTTCGTCCCCCTTTTCCGTATTTGCGGTATTTGATTGATTGACAGTTCTACTGCTCTGTTGAAAATGTAATATTTTTTGGAAAATGCAACTTGATTCGTTGAACACTCATTTTTTTGTCAAAAATTAAAATACTTGGTTCAAATTTCTTCATTTCTTCGGCAGAAGATTCATCTCTTTTGTTCCAAATTTACTATTGTGTTGAATATGTGTTTCATTTTTCGCTTTAGGTTCATTTTTAATCAAAAATTCAACTACTTCGTATTTGCTTAAAAATTTATATTTTTCAGTTGAAAAAAAAACTATTTTGATCGCAATTTGTTTCTTTTTGTTGAATTCAAATGTTTTTTATTGCAAATTCAAATATCTTTTGGTTGAAAAATCAATGCTTACGTTTTCCTTGGGAATTATAATTTTTTTTTGAAGATTCAACTGTTTTGTACGAAATTCCTTTTCTTGAGCTTGAAAATTTAACAGTTCAGTTAAAAATGAAACTTCGTTCATGAAAAATTAACGTTCTTGTAAAAAATGTTACCATTTTTTTTTATTCAACATATTTGATAAACAACTTATTCCTTTGCTTTGAAACCATATTTTTTATCAAAATTAATTGTTTTCGTTCGAACTTCAAAATTTATCTTTGTAGCTGAAAATGTAAGTATTTGATTAAAAATTATGATATTGTTCAAAATTCATCTTCCTATTGAGGGATTCAACTCTTTTATCAAGAATTTTTCTCTTCTAGTTATGTTAGGAATTCCTTTCTTCTGGTTGAATTCAGCTGTTTAAAAATTTAACTATCAAATTGTAATTTTTTGGTTGAATTAAACATAATGAACATTCTTCTTTTTCTTGTTACAAATTAATTTTGGAAACTAAAAATTAGATGCTTCTATTGTTGGTTAGAAATCATCTTTTTTAGTAGAGAACTTGACTATTTGGGGGAAAATTCATCTTTCTTGATACAAAATTGACTTTCTTGTTGGAAATGCATCTATTTTTTTGGGGATTGAACTTTTTCGTTTAGAACTGGTCTTTTTTCGTTCAATTAAACTGGTTGAAGAATGTTTTTTTTTTTTTGATGACAAGTTATTTTTGGACCTGTTGAATATTATATTTTTTATTGGAAACTTATGTTTCTTAGTTGAAAAATTATGTTGTGGGTCGAAAACTCAGTGATTTGGTTAAAATGCAACTTTTCTGTTGGAAATTGAATTATCATGTTGAAAATCAAGTTACTTTGTAAAAGTCATCATTTTCGGTGGAAAATCCAACTTTTTCATAAAAGTTTGTTCTTTTTAAAATGAACAATTCAAGTTTTACGGCAGAAAAGTTCTGGTAAAAATATAAAGTATTTTCTTGAAAATTTAACATTTTTGCGAAATTCATCGTTTTTGGCCGAAAATTCAACTGAAAACATAGTCTTTTAAGATGGAAAATTCATAAATATAGAGAAGTCCTCTTGCTCGGTTCACAATGATCTTGTTGGATCACAAGTTCATTAATTTGATTGAAGGTTGAACAATTTTGTTGAAACAAGTCATTTTGTGTTGAAAATTTCAAAAAGAAAGAATTAAAAGTATTAAGGAACAAACCACAGTTGTCGAAGGGGGGGGGGGGGGGGCAACAAAAAATGTCAACGTAGTTTATGGGCGGCCCATAATACTAACCCCTGACGTACGTTTGTGGGTTGGGTAATGCGTGGTGGAAACGAAAGGAGACAGTGTTATCACCTTTTTCACTTCATAAGTCGTATGAATTTGAAATTTCTTTTATTATTGTGATATTTTTTTTGCAGGATCTGGAGTTCCATGGGGTAATGAGGTTCTACTTCCAAGATAGCGGTCAAAAAGTGGCTACCAAATGTATAAGGGTAGCCTCGGATGCAACAAGCCAAGCTGTTATAGAAACTTTAATCGAAAAATTCCGGCCAGATATGCGAATGTTATCCGTCCCAGAATATGCGCTTTACGAAATTCATGAAAATGGAGGTAAGTTTCCTTGAAAGTACAATAATACAATTTTTTAAAGATTTCATTTCGACTTTAATAGAAAATTTTAATGAGAGACAATATGTCCAAAATTTGTTGCAATTTGCAAAGGTTGTGATTTCGGGGAATCCTAATGGATGATCACATATTCTAAGGATTTTCAAGAAAATTCAGAATGATTCAGGAGGAAGCTTGTAACACTTAGAAATATTTCATGGAAATCCAAAGATTTTACCCGTTTTCTGGGGAATTGAAAGTATGAAAGGGTATTTTTAAAGTAGTTGGGAGATTTCAAACTATTTCGAGAATTTCAAAACGTTTCACCAGGTCTCAAAGAAGTTCAAGGAATTTCGAAAGTTTAAAGTGATCTTGTAATTTTTCAAAATATTTTGCCTAATTTCGAAGCCTTTAACAAATTTTTAGAGATTTTTAGGGGTTTGGGGAGATTGTAATCTATTTTTTTTGTTTTTTTTTTCTTTTTGGAGGCCTTAAGTAGTTTCAAAATATTTCACGGGATGAACAAAAATTTTGAGGGATTCCTGTGAAATCATCGAAACCGCTCTGAACCTTCTAAATACCTTCTAATTTTTTGAATCCCATTAAAATCCCGTGATTTACTCAGAAATTCGTGAAAATACGCTAGTATCTCTTCGAATCCTCTAAAATCCTTTGAAACCCCGTGATTTCTTCTGAAATATATTTGAAAATCTCTCGAAAATTCTTTAAATTCTATGAAATCATTTGTAACCAATAATATTTTGATTGAATCTCGTGGTTTTTCTCGAAATGTCTCATAATCTCTTAGAATCCTATTCAACCCTCGTAAATTGTCCTTGAATCCTTCAAATCCCTAAAAATCCCTCCAAATCCTCAAGCATCTCTCGAAACCCTTTTGAATTTCTTGAAATCCTGTGATTATTTTTAAATATTAGAAAATCTCTCAAACTCTTCTAAAATTTACTTGAAATCCTTTGTAATCTGCGGAAATCCTTCTTACGTTTGTTCAGTTCCTTAAAAAATCCATTGAAATCCTTACTTAGCTTTTAAAATCCCGTAAAATCTCTTGAAATCTCATTAAACTCTTGGAGTTACTAGAAATTCCATGAGATCGTTCTAAATTATGTACAGATTTCATAGAGAAATTCGTGAGATTTCCGTGAGATTTCAGAATATATAACGGAATCCCAATGGATTTCCGAGCAATATAAAAGATTTTTAGAGATTTCGGGGATTTCAACGGAATCATTCCGATGTTCCTTTGTGAAGTCTGCAAATAATTCACTCACATATTAATTCATTTCTCTAATATTCTTATGAAATCCAAGGGATTCGGAAAGATTCCCTAGGATTTTTGGGATTTCATCAAGTGTTAAAGGCATTCCAATAATTTCAAGGATTTCGAAGTATTTCACCGAATTTCAAAGAATTTTAGAGAACTTTAATGCATTCCGAAATATTTCAAAAAGGTCACGGCATTCCGGAGAATTTTAATGGTTTCTCAACAATTTTAAAGCTTCAAGACGTTGAGGAATTCCGCAAAAATTCTACGGATTTGGATGATTTCAAGAAAATTTGAAAGCATATCAGAGATTTCAAGGGATTCGAGCGGATTTAATGAGATTTCGAAATATCAATGAAGAACTTTTATGAAGCATAAAAATTCCTCTTAATTACTTGAAATTCTAATAACATTAAAAAATTCCTTGGAATTCCGTTAGACCTTTTGAAATTTCACGAAATCCCCTACAAGAAATGAAAAATCTGAAAATCTGTTGAAATCCTTTGGTACCTTTCAAGTTCCTCAAAACAAATTTCGGAAATTCTGTGATCTTCTTATAATATTTCGAAATCTCTCAAGGTTCTTTGAAATCCTTAAGAATCCTGAAGATGGGTCAAAGGATTTTCATCCTGTGATTTCTTTTGAGAATTTTGGAAAACTCTTAAAATCCTTTTGAATCCTTAAAAAAGGGTTCCTAAATCCTCAGAATCCCTAAAAATACGTTAAAATCCCGTGTATCTTTTGAAATCTCGTAAAATCCCACAAAATCGTATTGAACTCTGTGAAAAAATGGATCTACTTTGTTTTTTCAGATTCTTCAATTCTTTTAAAATTTCCGAAAATCTCATGAATCCTTCCAAATTTATTGAAATCTTTCAAATTCTTTTTACATCGCGTTTAGAGTAGAACTAATTTATGTATTGTTTATATATCGAGTAAAAATGTGAAATTTTACGAAACGGGGGGGGGGGGGGGGGGGGAAAAAATCTTAAAAACCCCAAAAGGGGGGGGGGGGCAAAAATTACAAAAATTTGAATTTTCATAAATCCAATGTTGGAGAGTTCAATATTTTGAGCTCAAACAATATGCAATTAAACTTCTAATCTTAATTTGTATATCAAATCATTCTCTATTTTCAATCCGTTTGAAATGAATCAATCACAGATTGAAAGTAACTCGAGAATAAAAATTAATTTATTATGGTCTTGTATCATTTGACAAGTGTTTTTACAAGTCTTCTATTGATAGATTTCAATATTCCTTTATCAAATCTCATATTTATCGATCTAATCGAAGTACTTATGCTTAGAACAACACGTTATTGAGGTTGAAGGAAATCAGGTACTGCGAGAGTAATGGCAGCCTCATTCTCTTTAATAATAGTTGCAAGGAAAAATAAATCAGGTATTCATCGCTTGGAATAAGAAAGCACAGATATAAGATTGCGGCGATTTGTTTGCATAGTAGCTGGTGGTTTGAAAGCCTCTGATAAGCCTTGATATTATACAAGAATTTAAATTCCGAAGGGGACTAGAAAAGACGTGACGGACTTGCAGAAGACTAGCAATAAATTTTTATTTCTCAATCCGATTAACGCTGAACAAAGTTTCCGCACCATCTGCTTCTTTATTAGAATTCTGCTAGTGAAGGAGGCCTTTTTCATATAAATTCTTATTGAATTGTGTCATTTTATCTATCAATTGTAGGTGTGAACTTGAAAATTTCAAATTGCTCGCTGACAGCAAATAATATAACATTTTTTAATAATGATTCTCTTAAAAATTAAGCACGTTCAAATTCATCGATTTTTGAACTAGAAGTTTGTTTTTGAGTTCAATTATTCAAAAGTTGAGCCCTTTCAAATCTTGATTGTTTTGGATCAGTTTTTTTCAGCTGGAACTATCTCAAATCATTTTTAAACTTAAAGATTAGGAATAAATCCTCTTTAATTGCAACTTACAAATCTTTTTTTAAGAATTTCATATATTTGCTTCTCGAAATTTGAGGTTGAACAAATTAAAGTTAAAATATTACAACATTCAGAACTCAAGAAATTTATAATTGAACTTTTTGTTTGAAAGCAGACAATTATCAAAATTTTATGTTTGATTGATTCCAATTAGAAGCTTCATGAATTAAACCATTTTTTATTTTTATTCCATGAAATGAAGCAATTAAAAATTCAAAGAATCTTGAAGAACATTGAAATTTTAAGTATCCCGAAGTAAAAATTTGAAATTTGCAATTTTATCATCTCAAATTTCCTATTTCGAATTTTTCCATGGAACTGAAAACCTCAAACAATTTTCAATTGAAAGATCATGAATCAAGGATTTTTAATTACAACTCAAGAATTATTCCTCGAATCATTTCAAATTTAAAGGTGAAGAATTAGTAATTTTCAATTACATATCGAAAATTCATTTATAAAATAAAATAACTTCCATGAAATTTTTTGAATGATAGTGAAATAGAATTTAGGGCAAATTTAACAGAATTTGAAAGAATTTAAAAAGAAACTTCAAAGATAGAAAAAATAAATAAATTATGTGAATAAAACCGAAGTGAATTTAGGAGATTCCAATGGAAATAAGAAGGATTCGCTGCAACCCAAAAAAATTCAAGGTGATTTGAAAAAAAATCGGGTTAATAGTACTGAGGGTCACAAAAAGCCAACAACAATTAATAATAATAATAATAATAATAATAATAATAATAATAATTTTAATAATAATAAATCTTTATTAATCTCGAATCGACTACGATTTGAAAATATTTTCAAAAATGCATTGTATTCAGTATATTTGAAGTAAATTTAGAACAGTTCAAGATAAATGAATTAAAATGGATTGAAAAAGAACACACCAAACCAAAATATTCCATTGCATCAAATATTTGGATGTGTTGAATTCTTTTTTATCAATTCGATCTTTCCTTATAATTCACCCTAAACTCCTTTGAATTCTCCTTATTTCTCTTTGAATTTCTGTAAAGCCTCTAATTCTATTCATATCTTGAAGATTTTAAATTTTCCCCTTAATTCTTCATATCAACCTTGAGTTCTTATAAAGTTATCGTATAAATTTTCGAGTTCCCTTGATTCATTAAAAAAATTAAAATAAAATATAAATTCACTATAAATTTGCTCGAATGAATTTAGAAATATTCAAGAGAATGAAAAATAATTTTATATTTATATGATATTATATATTATATTATTTATTATATTATATATTATATTATATATTATATTCATTTTATATTTATAAATATATTTTATATGTTTCGATTCCTGCAATTTTCCTGAATTCATTTGAAATTTACTTTCAATTCTTATGATTTTGTCTTGAAATCTTTGAATGTTTTTAAGTTCTTCTCGAATTTCTACATATTATCCTTGAATTCGTATGAATTCCATTAAATTCTCTCGAATTATTAAAAAATAACTCTAATTTTACTAGAATAGGTTGAATATTTTTGATTATTTCGAATCGTTCGAATTAATTTGGAATACAACCCGAATTCTCAATCATTATAACCGAATATTTTCCAATTTTTTTGAATTCATTGAAATTTTCTCGAATCCACTTGAATTCCTCTATTTTCGCAATCTCACTGAAATACATTGCCTTTTTAATCTTTTTCTTCATTTTTTTCCCAATCCACTGTGAAGATTTTCAAACTCACTTTGCATTCTCAGGTTTTCCATAAAAGTCTCAAAAATTTCATAAAACTTATTGTTTTTATTTTCCATGAACATTTATGAATTTTATCGAATTCTTCTTATTTACCTTAAATTTTTCGAAATTCGCAAATTCTGTTCACTCTAATTTACCTGCATTCAATGGATTTTTTTTGTTTTAACAAATTTGTTCCATGAACTTCATTTTTTTTAATTCCATAAATTTTTTCGATTTATTCTAATTCTACTCTGATTTTACTAAATTAATAGAATATTTTGAATTTTTCTATTCACTCTAAATTCTCAGAGATTTAAGTCTTAAGAATCTTCTCTAATTCTTCCTGAATTCCTTTATATTAACCTTGAATTCGTATGAATTTCATTTAATTCCCTTGAATTATTCTAAATTTACTCAAATTTTACTAGAATTGATGCAATATTTTGTTTTTTTCTTAAATTTGTTTGAATTTATTTCGGGATTCACTCTGCATTCTTATTAATTAATAATGAGTCTTCCAATTCTTTTGAACTCTTTGAAATTTTCTTGAATTTACTTCATATTTCCTAAATTTGCCTAATTGCACTCTTTATTCAAAGGCATCAATTAAAATTTCTGCAATTTCATTAAACTTTTTTTTCACTCGTTTTAATTTTCTTCGAATTATTATAAATAGTTATATAAATGATAGAAATAGTGAATTATTTCATATTCACTCTAATTTGATCTAAATTAATGGCATATTTTCATTCTTCTTAAATTTATTCAAATTCATTTCGATCTTGCCCTGAATTCTTTGAAATTTTCTTTAAGCACTGTCTGAAATATTTTTAATTTACTTTAATTTTACTGGAGTCAATGGATTTTTCGAATTATTTATCAATTTACAGTGAAGTCTTCGAAACTCACCTTGAATTATTAGGCGTTTCGTCGAATTCTTTGGGATTTCCTTGAATTTTCTTCAATCCACTCTGAATTTATTGAACTCAATAAATTTCCAGAAATAGTTTCGAAATTTTTTCAATTCACTTGAATCCCTTTCAATTTACTCCTGAATCATGATTTAAAAGTCATCGGATCGGAATTTTAAGTACTTGTAAATATAAATTCGATGATTTTGAAATTCCTTTTCATTAGGACTCTTTGTTTGAACAAACTCATCTTTTAAATTCGAAGGACCTAATGAGAACAATATTTCACATTAGAAATTCAAAAACTACAATTTAAAATCCTAGTTAAAATGGTATGCTAATTTTAAAAATATCGACTCCTTTCTTTTCAAGGAAGACATTTCTGAAAGCTTTTTAGTAACGTATATTTTGACGCGCGATCTTGGCCACCTCACGGGAAAAACGCCGCGCCGTTCCGGAAACCGGTTTTTGAGGGTCATAGGGATAAGATATTTAATTGGAGGTGATTCTGAGTTTATGTGCGGCTGATTATCACCAAAAACTACTGTCATTCTGTAAACAGGAAATATCTTTCAGATTCTCTCTTTTATAGAATATCAACTAATTTTTTTTCTAAGAAAAATATTATGTTAAAAAAAAACATTTTAACAGAGCTGGTTTCGGAATGTAGGACCACCGGAATTCAAAAAAGGGGGAAAAGTAGGACTCAGGGTGGCGACTTGACCGAGAAAAAACTGGGAATTTTATTGACCGAGAAAAAACTGGGGAATGACCGCTTTCTTTTTATAAACTAAAAAGATAATACATTTATACTTTATGAGAGCAAGAATTTTTATTTTTTGGCATTATAAGAAAAACGTTTTGCAAATTCGTTGCTCTGTAAGATTTTTTAGATGACTTTAATTTGACAATCGAATTTATCATTACCCAAAAATACAGAAAGAATAATTGTCTAAATTGAAAAAAAAAAAAATGTATTTATCTCGTTTCATTTACTTTTCCTCATTTATTTGACTTGGGACAGGGAATTTCAGAAAATAATAATAGTTTTCATTTTAGGGCAGGGAGTTCCAGTTTAGAAGTATAATTCCACTTGGAACAGGGAATTTTTTACATGGAATGAGAACTTTATAAACTAATTATAATTCTGATTTAGAAGAGAAGAATTTTCTAAAATCGTTCTTCAAATTCAAAATTCGTCACAATTTCAAACTCCCCCTCTTCTTATTTTTTAATGAAGAAAGTACTTTAAGCAGTCTCTAGAATAGAAGTAGTATTTCCAAGAAGAAATATTTCTGAATTATAATAGGAAACTTCATTACATAGTTTATTGCCAATTCATCCTCTTTTAATTAAACAATCAAGTATTTGTTTAAAATTTAAACTTTTTTGTTGAAAATCAATTTTTGTTGTTAAAGTTGCATTATTTCGATTCAAAATTCACCTCTGGTTGAAATTGTAACTAATTTGTTAAAAATTAATCCATCCTTTTTGATGAAACATTAAGTATTTAGTTGAATATGGATTTTAGAATTTGAAAATTAGGCTATTTTTTTGAGAATTCATGTACTTCGTGCAAAATGCATCTTATGCAGAAAATTTATCTTTATGGTTCAACTAAAAATTTAACTGTTTAATTTTTAGTGAAAAATGTTTAAAATTCGCCAATTCAGTAAAAACTTGTCTTTTCCCAGTGAAAATTCAATCATTTCGTTGAAACTTCACATATCTTGTTGAAAAATCGATTTTTTGTATAAAATTATCTTTTTTTTCGGATGTTAATATTCTTCTTCAAAAATTCTTCCTTGAGGTTAACAATGCAAGTTATGCAGTTGAACATTTTTCATTTTAGTCAAGCATTCATCTAGTTAAAAACTCTTATGTTTGATTTATAATTAATTTTTTGAGCCCAAAATGTCATTATCCAATTTCTTGTCGAAAATTGTTATTTTTATAGTTCAAATTCTAACCATTTTGTTGAAAAATTATGTTTTTTGGCCGTTGAGTTTGTAAGAACCCAAAAATACGAATTTGTAAGAAACAAGGAATTTCCTAGCCCGAGAAGATAAATTTGCAACAACAAAATTGAATTTTCAATTGAAAAAAAAGTATTTTTATGAAA
Organism: Neuroterus valhalla; assembly: GCA_011762715.2. NCBI lineage: Eukaryota > Metazoa > Arthropoda > Insecta > Hymenoptera > Cynipidae > Neuroterus > Neuroterus valhalla. The sequence goes on from WSXT02195965.1 coordinate 14,659, forward strand.
GAAGTTGATCGATGAACCGAACAGTTAAATTATCAACCAAACCAATGTATTTCTCGGTTAAAAATGTAATATTTATGCAATAGAAATTCAAGAAAATTGTTTATTTTGCAAGCGAAATTGACGAATTTCTACGGAACAGTTGAATTTTTTACACAAAAAAAGACGAATCTCTTCCTCCAAAAATTGAATTTCCGAATAAAAAAATAATTTATGACAAAGTAGTTTAACTTTTAAACTGAACAATCCAATTTTAAACTGATCAAGTTGAATTCCTAACGAGAATTGCAATGGCTTTTATTTTAGTGAAAAAAAATCTTTGATTTTAAATCAAAAACAGTTGAATTGGACCACAGAAGACTAGTTCTTCAAAAAATAGTTAAATCCTCAACCAAAGAATTTTTTTTGGTCAACGAAGAAAAAAAAATTAACGAAATTGTTCAATTTTCAAGTAGAAAGACGAATTTCTACGATACAGTTGAATTTGTAATCCAAAAACCCAAATTCCCCATTTTATCATTTTCCTGGAGGTCTTCTAAAGTCGCTCCAATTCGACTAAAATCGATTAAATATTTTGCATTTTTCAATCTTTGCATTTCATTTGAAATTCAACTAGAATTCATATTCAATTATCTTGGATTATTTCTAATTCTCTCGAATTCTTCGGAACTCGTTAAAATTTTGTTCTCGATTCACCCTGAATTCTTCTGAATTGGTTTAAATTCGCCTAATAATTATAATAATTGAATGGATTTCTTTCTTTTCGTTTTTTTCTATTCAGCGTAAAGTCTTTCAAACTCACCCTGCACACTTTGTTTTCCATTCAATTCTTCTGAATGCTCTTAAACTTAAACTCTCCTAAATTCATTCGAAAATTAAAGAATTGATTTTTTTCCCGTTTTAGCTATTTCTTTTCCACTCAAATTTTTTATGTTTTCACCTTGATTCCTCATGAATGCCATCGAATTCTTCTCATTCTTCATATTATACTTGAATTCGTATGGACTAAGTAATTTGGATTTTGACATTTTTTACAATTTATTTGAATTACTTTGGAATTCACCTCGAATTCTTATTTATTAATACCGAATTTTTTTCAATCCTTTGAGACTTTTTGAATCGTTCTAAATTCTCTGAATTTTTTCAAATCCGCTTGATTCTACTGAGTAATGAATTTTTCTCATTTTTCTGTCTTTTTCCTCTTGACCGTGAAGTCGTTTAAACTTGCCCTGAATTTTTAGGTATTTTATCAAATTTTATTTTTATATTCTTATATGATTTTGGAATATTTCTTAATTATCTTCATTCTATTCAAATTTTAATCAGTTTTATCGAACTCTTTTCCTTTACCTTAAACACTTTCAAATTTCCTTATTCTTTTCACTCCCATTTATCTGAATTTATTGGAATTTTTTTTCTAATTTTAACAAATTTGTTCCATTTAAAGTTTTTCAAATTTGCCTTGTTTATTCAAACTTCACTCTTCATTTTACTAAAATTAGTATGATATTTTGAATTTTCCAATTTATTTTGTTTTATTTTGAAATCACCCTTAATTTTTATTAATTAATTTCTAATTATTATGAACCAATCCTGAATTCTTTGGATTTTTTGCAAATTCTTTTAATTCTTTTGAATATACTTGCACTCTTCTTAATTCGCTTGAATCTACTAAAGTAAAAAGATATTTTTTATTAATTTTCTTGTTAAATCATGAGACAGTGAAGCCTTGCTATAATCATCTTGACATCTTAGGTATCTTCTCTTTTTTTTCGAATATCCTTAATTCATTATCAATTCATTTCAAATTTATTAAACTCAATACATTTTCAACAATTTTTCGGAATTGTTTTCAATTCACTTGATTTTCAAAAAACCACATTTAATTTTTTCAAGTTTTACATAATTCTTCTTATTTTTCTTCAATCCATTGATGTTATTCAATTTTTTCATTTTCTTCATTTCATTGTAATTCTGGTGGGTTTGTGCTAAATTCCGTGCACTTCCATATTGATAAATTCAATGGAAGTTATTTGATTTTTCAAATTTTATTCAATTCACCCAAATTCTTATGAATTACATCAAAGTCTCTTAAATCCATGAATCCACTGCAATGCTCTAAATTAATTTTTTTTTTTCAATTGATTCAAATTCATCCAGAATCCTATCATTGAATTTAGCTTGAATTGTTTAAAATTCTCTCTGAATTCTTATCAATTGATTCTGGATTCTTCAAAATTTATCTAGAATACTTATGACTTTCATCGAATCCTTTCCCATTCTTTGGAAATCAGAAGAACATTGGGGCATATTATTAATGCACATTTCTCACTTATTGGGCTAGAAATTAGTTATTTTTAGTCACTTTTTCCACTTCTTCAAATTAATGAGGCTGTGGCAGCCCTGCTTGTAGTAAATAGTTGATAACAAATAATTAATTACTTATTGATTTAAATGTAAGGAAAAATTTGTAGTTATTAATCATTTTGTTTGTTTTGCAGAGGAACGAAAGTTGGGTTTGGAAGAAAAACCACTGTTGGTGCAACTAAATTGGCATGTGGACGACCGCGAGGGTCGATTTTTACTCCGGAGAATCGATGACAAAACAAATGCTCAAGGAGTTGGTTTTGGCGATGGCACGAGCTTTCGGCGGAAACTGAGCAAACGCGAAATGAAACAAATAAAAAAACAGGAAAAGCTCAGTCGACTCAAAAGTGCCACTGAACAGGACGAAAACACCGTTCCTGTTGATCAAAATGGAGTTGCCGAAAAACTTTATAATGGTTTGTGACTCTTATTATTTTTCCTTTTCATTTTTTTTTAATTCAAAAATAATTATTGTCATCTTTCCTAATCTCTATTGTAATCATTCCAAATCTCCATTGTCAGTAGGATCCTTTTGTTTTTAAAATTTTCATTCAAAATTTACCTAGAGTGATTTCTTTTTCTCCAGCCTATTAGTTTTCTTGATAAAATCGTTTTTGGTTCAGATTGGGTTTTGTTTCATCATCCAAAATATATTGCTTACAGGAAAGATATTCTAAAAATCATATGGATTTTTGACTTTTACTATTTTTCCTTTTCATTAATTCTTTCTTATTTTCTTTGAATTCCAGAATAATTATTGTCATCATTACTAATCTCTATTGTCAGTAGAAACCTTTTTTCTCTAAACTTTCGATGGAATAATAAAATTTTGCTGGAGTGAAAACTTCTCTCTTTCTAAATTACATACCTATTATTTGTTTCCAACAACAACTTTCGAATTCGACTGGACTTCGGTTTTATCATCCAAAATATATTACCTCTAGAGGAGATTATTAAAAACTTTATGATGGTTCTTAACTTTTACTATTTTTTTCTTATTATTTTTTTTTGTAATTCAAAAATAATTATCATCAGCCTTTCTAATTTCAGTTATTAGTAGAATCCTTTTCTTTCTCAAATCTCTATTCAAAATTTACCTAGAGTGACATTTTTTTTAAACTAACGATTTTCTTTAAACTTTATACTTTTGAATAAGGTCGTATTTTGTTCCATTATCAAAAAATATTGCACAAAGAGAAAGTAAATTATAACCTTATAATGGTTTGTGACGTTAATTTTTCCATTTTATACTTTTTTCTCTTGTTCAAAAATAATTATGATTATCGTTCCTAATGCCTATTCTTAGTTGAATCCTTTTTTTTTTTTATAATTTTCACTCAAATTTATCTTGAGTGAAAACATCCTTCCATGATAAAAAATATTGTTACCTTTCCTAATCTCCATTTTCAGTAGAATCCCTTTTTTCCGAAGTTATCGATCAATCCTTACCTGGAGTGAAAATTTGTCTATCTTTATAAATTAATCATTTTCTTCAAACACGTTTTAAATTTTCTTTGTTTTTATTTTATTGTAGAAGAAGTAGTACTTATAGAGAAAAAACTAAAAATCGAGGCGTTTTTGAAAATTAAATTTGACTGTCCTATTTTGGAAATACTTGAATTGTTTGACCCAATCCTAGTTAGGAATATTATTATCATCTTGTCGATAACAAAGCCACATTGATTAGCAAACCACGTTGCCAAGGTAGCTTCCGGCCTGGTCGATAATTTCCTAATCAGAAATTGGGTGTGAAGAAAAGATCTTCCCTAAAATAATTCCATTATAAATAATTTATATTATCATTTAGATCCTGAAAAGATTCGAGTCTTCTAGTTAAATACTAAATTGATCTTCAGAGATTTTAGGATTTTTAATCAACGTAAATTGAATAAAATTACAATTCCAGAGGAATACAAAGCTTATAAGGAATTTTAATTCAAAAGTAACATTAAGGTTTCTAATAAAGTTAAAAAAAATTTTCTTCATTATCATTAGTATTGCCCTGCAGTCACTTTAGCTACTTTTAGTCCCTTTTTTTCTCTTTATTTATTATGGAATATTTGTTTATACTCTCTCCCTGTTACGGGTTTTGAGAGTCTTGGCATAACCTTCTCTCTATTCCTCTGCACACCTCACCATTAATTCAGGGGTGAGGGGGACCTACAGTTTACGGTGGGTTCCGAACCACCAAGAGCAACAGC
>WSXT02195997.1:0-19221 GCA_011762715.2 Neuroterus valhalla
GTACAGAAACATTCTGTTACGGTTCGTTACATCGGGCAGGGAGGGGGGGGGGTCGTTTATAGGCCCTCAAATCCGTTACGTAATTTAAGTATGGTCCCTAAATAACATTCACAATTAATTTTTGATAAATCGGTCTTTTTAGTAGAAAAAAGATCACTTCTCACAAAAAATTTTGGAAACCAACTAGAAAATATTGGGATTATTTGGAAACCAACCATCATAAGATAACAGCCAACCAGTGTCGCACTACGCGTTCTTCCAGCTTTACAATGAACGTAAACCGATTCTCGTGGTTTTGAAGTATCGACTTTCCCATCGCTTGGGACTTGGCTTCCAGAATTTTGGAATTGTTTAATAAAATCTACTCCTTGCTGCAACATTTCCTGGCAGGGTGCTTCGAAAATATCTACTGTTGGAAGTTGTAAGAACTGCACACCGTTTTTCTTCCATTCCTGAATTAATTTGATAATTTATTATTTGAGACACAATTGTTTAGCTTAGAGAACAATTTTCACTCGTTTAAAACAATACCTCGCCATCGTTTGAAAACAATGTCAACTCATAATCTTCGTTCATGGAAATGACGGCTTTCACATTTTCTTCTGCTATCAACTGGAATAGAAAAAAAAGTTAATTAGATAAAAGAACAGTATGAAAATTTTGTATTCTTCATGGAATTTGTTAACGACAGTTGAAAAAAAAGGTTTCACCGACAAGCTTTGAACATATTGTAATCTAGTATCTTGCTTTAGCAAGACTTAGAATTCTTCTATTCTGCAAAATTTTCAAAATGAAGTGGTTCACAGTATTTTCTCTGTTCATCTTATTTCCCCTTCCACAAAAAACTCCCCCTTTTTTACTTTTTCCATCCAACTTCAGAAAATTTATGTTACTGAATATCTGGAAAATATCGCATACATTGTTGTGGAAAACCAGATTGGCTGCCGTTCTTCTAATATCAAAGAGATAAATTTGATAACAAAAAATTTATTTAATGTATTTTTCATATTTTTGGTTATATGTAAAGATTTTTGTGGTTAAAAAAAAAGAACTCTGAAAGTAGATGTAAATTTGAACGAATTAAGATGATTCTGGAAATGGTCAAAAACCACATTGTTTTGGATTTAAAACGTCACCGCGTAAATTTTATTTCATTTTATGTAAAAAATGGGTATTTTTTTTATCCTGCTTACTTTTACCAAATGATTAAACATATTTCTACTCTCATGAGAATCGTGAAACCGAAGTCAATAAATTCTGTTCAATACATTTCGAAATTATTGTTGTCAATAAGTAACGAATTGGTAACTAATTACATTTTTCCAGTAGAAGTAACTATAGCAATCGTTACTTTTTTAGTTACTTTCGAAATGTACCTTGGAAGTCTTTTTTATGACAATCTATTTTATTGCTTTTATATTCATAAATAGAGATTTGTAGCCCAATATAGGTTGAGTGTTCATTTTTCCGGTAGAAAATTGAATTTTTTAAATTGATCATTCAACTATTAAAATCATAGATAGATTGGTTTGGTTGAAAATTCATGTCTTCAGCTGAAAATCTAACTATTCTTGGTTGAGGGTTCATCCTTTTCAGTTGGAAATGTTATGATTTCCTTTAAAATCAAATTTTTTTAAATTCAACAATTTTAATAGTGAAGGCATTTGAAAATTCAACCGTTTTGTAAAAAAGCCGCCTTTTTGGTTTGAAATGAGATACGAAACTGAAATTTTTTTGATTGAAACCCATCTTTCTCTGAAAATTATTTTTCAAATTGAAGAATCAACTATCCCAATTTTGATTGAAAAATATTTTTTTGGTTGAAAATCAATGAACGTTGAAAATTAGTCATGTTTCCGTGCAAAACTGAAATATTTGCTTGAAAATTCTTTTTTTTTTAATTCAAAATCGTTTTTTAACAGAAAATGCAATTATCCTCCTAAAAATTGAACTGTTTTGTTATGAATTGGTTTTTTTTTTCTCTGACTAAAAATAATTTTTCATTTTCAAACTGAACATTTGACTTTTCTATTTTTTGTTTGGAAGTTCATCTTTTTTGTTTTGAAAATTAGCTGGTTTGTTTGTAAAATCGTCTCTTTGGTTGAGATCAACTGTTATTGATTTAGAATGAAAATAATTTCTTGTGGGAAGTTTAAGAATTAATCTTTTTATAAAAAGTTATGTATTTTGTAGGAGATCAAACTTCTTTGATAAAGAATTGAAAGAAAGAAATTGAACTACATGGTTGAAGGTAGAAATTTTGTGCTCAAGATTTATTTCTCCGATTGATGATTAATTATTTTAGTAGGAAATCAATTTCTTTGGTGGAAAACCTAACTATTTTTCTTGTTAAGAAATAATTTGTTAACTAAAAATTTGATGCAATAAGGTACAATACAATTAATTTAAAAAATTTCACTATCATTTTTGTTGTTAAATTTGTTTTTTTTCGTTGAGAATCCAATGGTTTGGTTTCAAACCCAAATTTTGATGTCTGAAGTATAAATTTTCTCTTTTTTTGTTGAAAAATCATTTTTTTTTCGTTAGACAATTTTCTTCATCAAAAATTTAACTAACTCCATTTTTGGTTGAATCGTCTTTTGGGTTGAGATTATGTTTTTGATTCCGAATTCGAATGATTTTGGGTTGGAAGTTGAACTACTTAATTAAGAATTTCTTTTTTATTTGGAAAAATTAATGTATTTTGTTGAAATCTTTTTTAGTAGAAAATTCAGTTTTTGGGTTGAAAATTAAACTTTTAAATTAGAAATGTAACTACTTGTTTCAAAGTTGAACTTTTCTGTTTAACAATCATTTATCCAATTGAAGATTACGATAACAATCGTTAATTCTCTTATGATGTAACGGTATCGATAATAAGGTCCTTTCAAAAAGTTTAAATTATCCATCACTGCTGCTCCGATTTGCCTTAAATTTATAAAGTAATCCATTTTCATGATATATAACCAAAATATCAAGGTTCACCGTATCTTTTTTTGAATGACGTATTCAATAATTATATTAAAAATTACAAATATGCAAATTCTTCTGCTCAAATATTTTATTAAAGGAAATGGATTAAAAATTTGAAAATCTTTCTCTGAACAATCGTAATGACGATCAAAATTGGAGTTCGAGGTCATGATTGAGAATTCCTATTGAGTAATTGTAACGTGTATTTAACCCTTACCTGTTTTGTCATCCCTCGAAAAGGCAAAGCACCCAGTATAACGGTTTCGTCGATCCTGTCAAACCATCTCCTGGTCGAAACTTTTTCCATAACCACATTGTAAAGAAGCGATGGGTAAAAAGTCACCCTCGCGAACATTTTTAATTCACTTGAAAATACACACTTGATTAAACAATGATTGTCAGCTTCGCAAAAATCCTTTATTTCGCAGCTTCTGAGGTGCGAAGATCTTCCCAAATCTTTTTCACAAGTTCACTGTCGTGTCGTTTAAATGCCAGCATCACATAACGGGACATCTATTCCTAGACCTGATTTGAGTAACAATTACTTTGAAAAATCAGATTTTGTCCATGGGTCAAGTCAGAAGTTAAGGTCACGTTGACTGGCATAACTAGCATTGACACTTCCTATTTAAAAAACCACATTTCCATCACGTTTCTATAGGAGAAAAAAAAGTGTATTTCGTCATAACGCGAACGGATCTGAACAGCCGGTTTTCAAAGGCTCCCCCCACCATGGCTACTATCATGGCTGCCACGTTATTTTCCGCCTGCTTGGGTGCGTTCATAAAGAATCTCTATAGTCACAATACCACCGGGAAATATAGTACAAATTTTAATGATTACTACAACAGTAAAATCTGTATATTGTTGCGACATACGCTACTTATTTACTGATTGACTGTCCCTGAATACGTCCGCCATAGAATGAAAAATTTTTAAAGCACCATGGCCGAGCCTCGCCTGTGAATACGGTCTTAGTCATTATGGTTGCAGCAGGTATATAATATGCTATCCCTGCTGCAAAAATAGTCACCTCGACCGTATTCGTGTACATAAATAACTAAAGATAAGTTATGAAATTTGAATTTTTCCTCTGAAAATATGTATGTTGGCTGCATTGTCTGATATCGTTTTTAGTTTTTATTGTTGACGTCGTAGCGCTAGAACCGCCAGGACGACGAATCACCAGGGCCTGCAGCCTGTCAAGTGCCAATGCCAAAAAATACATTTTCAGTAATTGTGCGAATTTCAGTCCCTTTTCATGTATGTTTGTATGCAAACTTTTTTCGAAGTCTTTATTTTTTGAGACCTGTAGCACTATCGAATAATTACTCATTATTCCATCTCTGATGGAAATTTTAATGTGCTCACTTGCATTTTTAAGAAAACTGTAACTGAATCTTCGCGTCTCCGCGTTATCATGTTTGTGTTTTGCTGTCACAAGAATAAGCGTAAAACATCTCGAGAATCTACCTTTGACGGAATTCTTGTATTACATTGACGGATACACCTTTTTGGTAAGTTAAATATTATTTTTCTATTTTCTAGGGAAACAGTTGTATATTGTTGCTTATTTGAGGTTATAACCGTCCATTTTTTTGTTTTATCACGGTTTCCATCAGGAAAAACTTCCCGAAATACCTTGAAAAATGATTATTTATCATTGATAAGATAAGAATAGTATGCCTGGAAAATGCTGGATGTATCAGAAATATATTCTCAAAATTCCGATTCTCTGCTTGTTTCGCTCAACATCATTTTAATCGCTTTTAACGTTAAATTCCTTATAGTTTTGAATATGAAATGAAGGGATAATCGCAATTGAAAATAGCATTCAATTTTTTTGTGTCAACCTGCTTTTATTTATGCTTCACAGAGGTGAAAGTTTATGAAATTCCACTCAAGGGATGATTACGCTTAGAGGAAAACTTAAAAAGGAAGGAGATGTCTCGAATTCAAAAAGTAAAGACTTGAACTATAAGAGGGTCTCCATCAGGGATAAACTCCTCGTCAAAGAAGTAGGTTTTAATTATTTAAAAACATTAGGATTCAATGAAGTGATTGAGAATATCTGTGGATAACTTTGATTTTGTCATATTTTAGGTTCAGGAAATGGAGCAAACTCTTCCTAATACTTGTAAAGTCTCCTTTAACGATCCACATCACCTTCATGAATTCAACCTAATGATTGTTCCCGATGAAGGTTATTGGTGTGGCGGTCGTTTCTACTTCCACATATTTATTCCTGAAGAATACAACATGATAGTATGTAACTCCTTAATAAGCTCTTTAGACTCCATTTTTTTCATGGATGTAATAATTAGTCATAATTGATTGTATAAATTACAATTTACAATGCCTTGGAGTTCATTCGTGTGAGCTGAAATGAGCTGCAATTTTTTCTGAGGCCGGGAGAAATCCGAAAAATGGCGGTCAATTTATTTTCTGGTTGAGAATCTTGGTACATCGATTGAATCAGGACGCCAAGTGGGAAGTCTTACAGCTCTAAACACTCCCAATTGAAAATTGTTGAATTCTAAAAACTTATCGTTGTGAAATTATTTCATTTTGGAGGCTAGAATTTGATTATTAAAATTTTTTCAATCTTGTATGTTTCAACAGTTGAATTTAGATAGTTAAAAATGTACCATTCGAAATGTTTTTTTGAGTTGAATAGCGAGTGGCTTTTCGTTTTTCTTGGTTTTGGTTCGAAATATATACACAATTGAACCGCTGGATCGTAGAACGGGATATCAAATATTTTCCGGGGAGTGGGGAGGCCTTGGCAGTTTTTCAAAGCATTATCGAATTTCAATTTTTTGAACTTATACTCTTATAGGAAATTTTATTGCACATCTTTTTTTTACAATTAAAAAAAGTTGGAACTTTCCTCGTTTTCCGAACATGTAATTGCAAGAAAGAGATTTTTTCACAACGTAAAATTTTCGTCTTTTCTAACTTCAACTTTCTCTGAATAACAAAGTATTTCGAATATATGCTCAAAATTTTAAGCCTGGAACTATGTTTCACCTAGTAGAGTCATTAAACTTTTCATTCTTTGTTATGAAGAATTTTTTTACGTAAGTGCACAAAGGATGTTTAAATGCCTTACAATTTTAAGCCGAAATTTGAAATACTTAGTTATCCAGAGCGAGTTGATGTTGGAGAAGAAGAAAATTTTAGGCTGTGAAAAAATCTCGTTTTTCCAATTATTTCGAAATCGAAAAACTTAAAAAATTTTTTGATAATGGAAAACATATGAGCCATCAAATTTTCTAAAAGAATATGAGTTCAAAAAATAAAAATTCGATAATTAATTTCACTTCTCGGAAAATATTTTATATCTCGTTCTAAGATCCAGCGGTTCACTTATAAGATATGAAACTAAAATTCTCAGAAGTATATATTTTAAAAATAGAAACATTGATATTTGAGGAATTTTTCATTTATGAGATTCAAGATGCAATCATTTCAGCCGGGTTTGAAATTTAATAATTGTTTTTTGAATCCTTCTAAGTATTTAGTATATTTTTCTAAATTCAGTTATTTGAAATTCGAATAGTAGAAATTAGACAGTTTAAAATTGGTAAGCTTGATCATTGAGTAATTTTACGTTAAACTCCTTCTATGCATATTCGAGAAAAATTGAATTTTCAAGATTTTGAAATTGAACCTTTTAAGATTCTGAAATTTTTTCAGATTGAAAGCCCTAATGCTTATTGAATAAGTTGATATTCAAATATCCAAAATTGTATCGAATTGAGTTAAAATCGTTCAAAGTTGCAGATATACGAAGTGAATCCTTTTATTACTTAAATTACTATTATTTTCAAACGATGAAATTCGAAAAAATCCTAATTGCAATACGGAGTATTAAACAATTTTATATTCGGGGCTTTTGAAAATGGAAAAATTTTAATCAAAACATTATTTCTTAATTTTCAATTGGAATCTTTCATAGTTGAATAACTGCTTTCTCATAGAAGGAACAAAATTGTAATGAAATTTATGTTTGAATCTATTTTTTTGACATATTTCAATATTGTTCGACCCCAGGAAATCTAAAATGCCATTTTCTAGAATGTCTGATAGAATTTTTAGCTGGATCGGCCAATTGTTTTTTTTGCGTTTAGTTGAATATGCTCAAAATTTCATAATCTTACTTTGATACTTTTTCAATTGCACAATTTCAAACTGTATAGTAGCATTCGATTTAAATAATTGTGAAATGAATCCTTCAAAATGATATAATAGAATTTCATTTTAAATTTTAATTGTTCAAAATCATACACTTTACATCTGAAAGGCTTGATAGGTCAAATTTTTTAAATTAGAAGCGTTAAAATAAAAATTTATAAATTATGAATGCCTCTACTTTTGAACTATACGTGGAATTTGAAATATTTTCTATTTCAATAGTCTTTATTACTTTTTACTTTCCATTCCAAACAATCTGAAGCTCAAATCCATAATTTAATTGTTTCGCATGTGATTTATTAATCAAGATATTTTTTATGAATGTATAGACAGCTTGAGTTCAGAAACTCAAATGACTGGCAACATTTTTTTGAAACTTCGGAAAATCAGTTCGAGAAATATCAGTTCAATCAGCATGAAGTTTCACATTGATTCAACATGGTGGAAATGCGATTTCTTGCATGTTTATTTGACTTGTACAACATTTTTTCCAGTCACCCATTCGTCAAATATTTTCAACGAAAAATTTATCTGCTTACCTTTTTGAACTCTAATAGGTACTTTGATGATTGATAACTATATAAGGGTGCACGAGCCAAAAAAAGCTTGCGGTCTGAAAAAAAGTTCGTGAGCCGAACAATTTTTCAAACTGAAAAAGCTCGCGAGCTGAAAGAAGCTTGCGGGTCAGAACAAACTAAAAAAAATTATTTCTTATCAGCTTCTCGTCAAAGAAACAAACTGAATCTCGGAATTTTCAGTATAATAGCGGAAGCTTCTATCAAGATTTCTAATTTACCGTGCAGGTTTTGTGAGCTGCGTGAAATTTTTTGGCCCGTGAACATTTTTTTCTGTTTTCGATTCTTTTTAGTCGGTAAGCTTTCCAAAGTCCCTGAGCTTCTTTTTATCCCTGGAGATTTTGTTGAGTCCAGAAGCTTTTTTCGGCTTGCAAGATTTCTGGAACTGCTAGCCAGTTATCGCAGCTCAGCTCGTCCCGCGCAAAAAAGCTCGGGGCTAGCTTTCGCACAACTATATTAATTTATTATGATTTTTATTTTGCAGCCTCCTAAAGTCAAATGTTTAACAAAACTGTGGCATCCAAACATTAATGAAGACGGAGCTGTTTGTCTTTCGATACTCAGACAAAATAGTTTAGATGGATTGGGCTGGGCCCCAACACGAAAACTGAAAGATGTGGTTTGGGGTTTAAATTCTTTATTTACCGTAAGTTTTTCAGAATATCTAGATATTATTGTACAATTTATTCCAAGACACCCTCAAATGTTATGTTTGAAATTCTAACTTTAGTGTTAAAGTTTGTTAAACTTTAGAAGTCAGTAAAAACGTAAGTCGTCCTACAATTTTTGTGAGTGATTCTGTAAATAACACCACTTTTTTCAAATTTACCTTAAGAATCGATATCAAAAGTCATTATCGACTTCATTCTAAATGGGATTCGGAAAGTAGTATAGATTTTAACATTTTTCAACATGAATTCAAAAGTTTTTGAAATTTGACCAAAATTTTGAGGAACAAAAGTATCAAAGGAACTAAATTCTTTTAATTCTTTCTAAATATCTGTAAGTAAAATATTATTTTGCTTGCGTTCAATTTGTTTAATTCTAATTTTAATATGATTCTAAATCAAAGAAAATTGTCAATGATTCAAAAAAGGATATTCCTAATATTTAAATTTTCTTTGTGAAATAAAACATGGGATAAACTCAGAGTTCTATGAACTACGTTTTTTATTATTGCAATTTTTTTGTATAGGATAAGACGAAAGAAATTAAAAGTTGTACCTGAATATTAACTGTTTCTATATCAATTATAAGCAATACTAAAATCCCGACCTTTGATTATTTCTAAGTTCGGAAAAATTATTCTATTATTCTTAATTTCGTTCGTAAATTGAAGGTTCAAATACTGGTAGTAGAAAGGCAAATCGAAATCTTATTCTTTGAAAGAAAAATCTTCCATCCCAATATCGGACGAAATCAAAAAATGATTAAACCTGTATCAGTACCAAATTTTTGCTTATAAGATCTTCCATCAAATTTTAAATAAGTTGAGTTCATGAAATCTATCCCTTTAAGAAATTCTTTCTGACATAATCGAATATGCATTCTATTATTTTCTCAACTATTTATACATGCTTCTTTAACTAATTCCAAAGATATACTCGTAAACATTGCAACAACAACTGGAGAAATCATTGCGGAGTAATCCGGAACTATTTTTTGAGTTATAATTCTTTGCCATTCCCAGATAGTTCTTATTTTATATTTTGATGTTCTTATGAAGTTTTTAAGAATCAAATTGAAAGTTTGTTCTTGAATTTTTCAAGGGATAGTTCTCCCTATGAATCTTCTCAAACCATAACATCTGGTAAGAACCGTATCTTGTGTATTTATTTATTTCCATCTTACATCCTTTCTTATGAGTCTTTTCTTTCTCCACCTTAAAGAATTCTGAATGCAGCCCTCTTCAATTATTGTAACGGGTTTTCATTTAATAATTATTTTGAATTATTATCTATAATAATTTTCAATATCCCATCATTAGAAAGCATTCCTTCATGTCTCTAATATTATCTGACTTCCTCATACAAATCAACTCTTTCGTTACCATGAAATCTTTAGCAATTTTACGGATGATACTACTTATGTATAAATAATTTTTATCAGCAAAACTTTTTAAATAGTGTAAAACCTTCTTCCGCAAGTCTTGCTGATCTAATAACGGAGTTCTGTGTATATTTGCTTCGGAAAATGATGACTTTTTCATGATTCCTTTAGATTTTGTTTCATTGTTTTTGAGTATACCTTTCGAATAAATTAGAGAAGTTATTATTAATGGTTGGGATATAAAAATGCGCACTCGATTATGTCAGGAGGAATTTCAAAAAGGAATATGTTTCATTATGAAGAAAAACTTATTTCAAATCTACGATAAAGCTCGAAGTAATTTTTGTATCGAATTTTTTGTTATTTCGGAGCGGAATGAATTTTCTGCTAGATGGAAAGGTCTTTTGAAATTATAATACCCAACTACAATTTTCCTCCGAAAATTATGTGACAATAAATGATCGATTTACATTGTAAATTGTTAATAAGCTCGAAAAAGAGGTGAAATATTATGTTTTCACTCGATGCAATGATATTATTTCTTATTGGTAACGATTTTCCAATTAATGGAAAGGGTTCTTGGAGTTAAAACTTATACCAACTATCATCTTCCTCAAGCTACACAGCAATAAAGAATCTTTGATAATGATTCTTGTCCTTGAATTTAAATGAATGATATAAAACCATAATTTTTAAGTATGTAAGACGGCTTTTCGTTCACTTTTAAGCCCAAAAAGATTAGCTTAAAACAAAAGCGATAACTTTGAATTAAGATAGATAATGAACCACGAAGATGAGATTTTAACCTGGAAGATAATTTCTAAGCAAAAAAGATTAATTTCCTACCAATCAGTTGAATTTTGAGAAAGAAATCCAAATACAAAGTGGCATTCCCCTTTTTTGTTGGAAGTTTATCTTTTCCGAATGAAAAATTAACCTTTTTATGTAGAAAATTCAACTGTTTTCTTAAATATTGTTTTTTTTTTCTTGATGGAAAATTTAACCATTTGGATTAAAAATCAATCCTTTTCATTTGGAATCCATTATTCTCATTTTAAGTTTATCTTTTTAGATTAAAAAGCAGTCTTTTATATTAAGGAAGGTATGTTTTTAATAGAAAATTTATGTTTTCTGTTTGAAAATGACCATTTTGGTTGAAAAATCATATTTTTGGGTTTCGAAGTCCACAAAAAGCAGTCTCAAATAGTAAAAAAATCATTATGTGTTCATTGCTGTACAGCTTTTACGATGATTGTTTTCAAGTTCAATAACAATTCACGATGTATATTGATTTTTTATTGTTGCATGGTTTTCGGAGGATAATTATAATTGTGAATACAAATTTCAAGAAATATTTACATCTATTGAAAAATTGATTTCAATCCAAAATAACATGAAATTCGTAAATTCTGAATCCGTAAATTCAACAAATATCTTTCTGCTTCGTCCCAACGAACAAATTATTCTTCTCTCTGCATTAGCCCTTAATTGATTGATTTTCTTTGTTTATATTCTAAAGAAACATATTTTAAAGAAAAACAAACAATTTTGAACGAAATGTTGGAGTTTAAAGCTTGAAATACTAATTTTTTACAAAGCAACTAAAGTTTCAACCCGAAAATATGACTTTGGAACACAAATATATATGGCAGAAAACAAATTATATTCACAGGATTTTGAAGTAAAGTTTAGGATTTTTCTAATAATTAGTACATCGATAGTGTATGCAAAGAAAAAGTGTTTAACGCTTAAATATTAATTAGATCAAAAGTTTTGATCCATTAAAAAAAAAGGCGAATTTTTTTTATAAGCGCTATAACTCGAGAATTATTGATCGGATCGAGACGTATTTTTTTTAGAAATACGCGGGAAAAAGTGTTGTTTAATCGCATGCGAACGATGAACTACGTTATTTATTTGTTAAAGAGTTATGAACGTTTAAATGAACCATTGCGATTTTTATCAAAAGGGGCACGTTTTATTCGAAAAATTCTAGATGCAATCGATTCCTTGAACAATTTCGAATAAGAATCCGTCTTAAAAAATTTTTTATTCTGAATAGGGAATGTGCAGTGAGCATAGAAACAAAGCGCGGAGTATATGTAGACATACTGTGCTTGTTATGCGACCTGTTATTTCCATGGTAACGGCTTGTCTTAACGTTTTACCCTCAAGCGCGCTGTGCCACGCTTTGTTTGTGCGATCACTGCACATTCCCTAATCGAAGTTAAAAATTATTTAAGACAGATTCTTATGCAAAATTGTTCAAGGAATCGATTGCAATTAGAATTTTTCAAATAAAACGTGCCCCTCTTGGTAAAAATCGCAGTTACTTATTTCAAACGTTCATTACTTTTTAACAAATAAATAACTTGGTTTATCGTTCACATGCAATCAAAGTCAAAGTTTTTCCGCGTATTTCTAAAAAATAAACGTCTGGATCCGATCAATAGTTCTCAAGTTACACCGCTTATAAAAAAATTCGCCTTTTTTTCTTATTGATCAAAACTTCTGATCTAATTAATATTTTGGCGTACCAATTATTGGAAGAATCCAAAACTTTACCCCAAAATCCTGCGAATATATTTTGTTTTCTGCCATATTTCTAGCCGAATAACTCAATTTTCTACCAAAATAGTTCAATTTCCAATCCAAAAGAAGAAATTTTCAACAAAACAGTTGAATTTTCAAATAAAAAAAAACGAATTTTTACCTGGAAAGATTCTTTAGTCAAGAAGGGAAAGCAACTTCAGCACAATTATTGAAGTATTAACTCAAAAGAATAATTTTCTACATAGAAGTTAAATTTTTAGAAAAAGTCAACTTCCAAGCAAATAGTTTAATTTTTGACCTAAAAAGATGAGTTTTCAACAGAACAGTTGAATTTTAAAGCAAAAAATACGGATTTCTTACAAAAAGATAAAAATTTCAATCAAAATGATGAATCTCCAACCAAACAATTTTCAATAAAAACAGATGATTAGAAGAAACTCCTACTAAAATAGATGAAATTTTTATGTTTCATTTTCGAAACACAAACGAAAACATAAAAAATATCCACCGAACACAAAAACATCTGTAATACCCACTGAATGCAAAAGAAAGTTTTCGTATTTTGTTTTAAAAATAATAAAAATAAAAAAATACGAGGAAAAGAAAAAAGAGAAGGACAGGGGTTTGGAGGTTGCCTCTATATTTTTCTTTCCTTTTTTTCTTTGATTTTTGTATTTTTTTTTTTCAATGGAGACAATGGGTGGTTGTACAAATTTGGTGGTTTGATTCTTTGTTTTTTTTTAGTTTCCAAGAATTTCGGATATTGGCAAAAGAATAATCAGCATAAACTACTTCAGGAATCAATTCAGTCACAAATATTTATTTAAGAATTTTCTGAAATGAAACAAAAAATTCTATGAAACTAAATATTCTTCTTTTCAGTAAAGAACGTATTTTTTATTCATTCTGTTGTCCATGAATATATTTAGTGATGGATAATTAGATTATGAAATATTGCCTTGCGAGGCTTTATGTTAATGATTGTTAATGATAATGAATGTTAATGATTGTCATGTTAATGATTGCGAAAATTGCTGTTTGACGGGCCATATTATTTTTTACTACAATATTCTGTCATGGTCATGAGGAATAAATAATAGAACTCGTGAAACGAAAATATTCAAAGAATGTATTATCCTTCAACAATCTTATAATAATAAGAAATATTCCAACAATTTTCAACAATTGAGAAAAAATATTTTTGACTCAAGAAAATTAACATTTTACTTATTTGGATAAAAATTCACCACTTATTTAGCTGATTTTCGTCTTCTTAGCTCAAAATCTTATTCTTTGGTTGGGAATTCAATTATTTCGTTTAAAATCTGACTTTTTTGTTGAAGATCATTTTTTTGGTTGAAAATTCGTCTTTCCGGTAATGAATTCAACTGTTTTGTTGAAAATTTGAGTTTTTGATTGGAAAATTGAACTATTTGGTTGCAAATTAACATTTTATTTGAATCATGAATTGTTTAATAAAACATTAATCTGTTGTCAAAGAGGGCAAGACTATTTTGTTGGAAATTCGTCGTTTTTGATTGGATCAAACTATTTTCGATTTAAATCCTTTTTTTCAACGCATTTATTCGGTTGAAAGTAGGTCTAATCTGTTGAAAATCCACTTTTTTTCTTCATCAGTAGAAAATCAATCCTGTTTGTCGAAAATTCATCTTTTACGTTGAGGATTGAAATACTTCTTTGAAAATTCGTCTTTTTTGGTGAAATTTAAATTTAAATTAGATTTAAATTACCGTTTCTCCTTTTTTATTTTTATGTTGTTTCCAAATTTCAATAGAGAAATTTGAGGGTGGTTTTCCAAATTGATTTGTAGGATTCCCGGTTTTTTTATTTGAATTTCCAGAAGTTTTAGAATTTTCTAACGATAATCAAAATTCATAAATATGTTTCTTTTGCAGGATCTCCTGAATTTCGACGACCCTTTAAATAAAGAAGCGGCCGAATTGTTCATTAAGGATAAGGAAGCATTTGGAGTGAAGGTGAAGGAGTATCTTATTCAGTATGCGAAGAGATGATCGGAATCGTGAATAACAACTACGTGGAAAAATTTGTATATTTGTTGACGCAGTCATTTTTCCAAAACCTTAAATTCTGACAGGTCGTTTTTAAGTTTCCAACGGAGATTGTATACTCTCTTGTCGCGTTTTAATGAAGAAACTACTTTATCCCACTCGAATTATTATTGCCAAGTTTTAATCGTCCGAGTAACGAAGTTAAATATTGTACTTTCCATGTGAATTCAAATAATGATCGTGGTCTCGAAATTCGTTCTGTATGTGAAATCAGCATAATAATTTTATTATTGCCGCGGAGAATATTTACGATAAATGAGATGAAGTAAATTTGTAAATAAAGAAAGTATTTAATAATAAAGTGTCTGTCTAAAGAATGTTGGATATTTACTTACCAGAATTGAGGAAATTGCACGTCGCAAGCCAAAGGTAAAAGAAAAAGATTTTGTTGCTTCTTCCTTTATTACGCAATATTAATTTGTAATATTACTTGCACGTGCTCATTGGAAAGTTCAGTTTCTTTTCAAAAGAGGTTCCACTGCAAGTGATAACAAATAAATAATAACAAAAGAAAAACAAGGAAAATCACGACTTTTATAAAGTTGTAAGATTCTGCACGGACTTCCGTTTGCATTTTCTTCACTCGCATTCAATCTTCCAATCTTCATCATTCTCTCGCAGACTCACTCTCGTTTCCTTTCACAACTGACTAGACTCGTGGACTATAAACAGTTCAATAAATAAATAAATACGTGATTGGAAAATCGCATTATTCTAGATCTCAAAATGTGGTTAACAGTTCATCCTGTATGCTATTGGATCTAATTAACTGTCGCGTCGATCCAAAGACCTCAGAGAGGCTCTCGCTCTGAGTTGCTAGTTTTTGAATTTCCTCGTGGTATTCGTCGCAATAATTCTTCAGCCTGTTGCCGAGGAAAACGGCTCTTTCGCGTTTTCTAATCATGAACTCAGTTGGCACCAGCCATCTGTGCTCGTGGCATTCCTCTGCCGTTGGTCTTTTACTGGAAAGATTAAAAACATTATATTAAATTTTAGTTGCAATACAAGTGGATCTCTGAAAATTTTAGAAAATGAAATTTCAAATTGGGTAAAAAGATACTTTTCTGAGATTTGGAATGTTGAATTGATTTAAGTATTGAATATTTCGAATTCTGAGTCGGAAATTCTTGATATAAAGTTTTAAGATTCCAACCCTCAAAACTGTGAACTGAAAAGTAGAACAATTTGAATACAAACGAATTACAATTCTGATAATAACTAGATAATGAGTAGAGAGGATCAAAATCTTGAAAATAGTTTATTTTTATGTTAGAGCTTTAAAAGATAAAAAAATTTGAATTGGAAATGTTCGGTCACAAATTCAGAAATCCAAGACTACGAGACGATTTCAGGTTTGAACTTTTTCAATTGAATTTTGTGTTGGGAATTTTCGATGCAAAATTTCAAGATTTGAATCCTCAGAACTCATATAAAATTTGAAATATTCAAACAGAATTAAAGAACACAGCATATTCATATCAAATATGTATGAAACAATTTGGATTAGAACCAAACACACACATATATAACGATTCAATGTTCTCATATTGTATACACTTAATTTACGATTGAAATGGGGTTATTAAGCAGTTTTAGATAGAGACGTTATAACATTTAGGTCTCAAAAGATAAACAATTTTTATTTGCAAATTTCCGAAATTGAATAATTGTATTCAAACATCCTCGTTGTTCGTAAATCTCGCTCCACACAGGTCCAATTATGCGAACAATCCTAGCATTCAGGATAGATGTAAAGATCTTACAATCGAATTAAAATTTATGAATATTTCATAGTTTTAGATTGAAATTCTATAATTAAAGTATGTTCAATTAAGAAGTTGAGAATAGAATATGTAAAAAATTAAAATATTTGAAGCTACGAGGAAACTTGAATTTTTCAATTTTGAAAATTGTACCATTTCGAACTGAAAACAATCATAAATGAAATAATTCGAATTAGAAGTGCTAGAAAGAATACATATAATATTTGAATGCAACTTTTTGAGCTCTTTCAACCTACAAATTTGAATAGTGTCAGATAGAATAAGATTTTAACCCTTGAGAGTTTAAGAATTTCGAATTGTAAATTTTAAATTCTTGAAATTAAATAACTCGAAATCCGAGTACTGAAGATTGCACCACAAGTTAACGTTTTATTGCAATTGAATAATTCTATTTCAAAATTGATTCAATTTGAAGTTTGAAAAATCGGACCTTATTCAGTGTCAAAATTGGTCTCAAAATAGCTTGGAGCCGGTTGTTTAATAATGATTACCAATTTTATGGAAATAAAATATAGCATTTTTTGTTTATTAGAAAAACAGCAGAAGGCACATCTTTTTGGGAAGGGAAAGAATGAAGCGCCAATAAATTTCCCATGAGAATACAGTGCTCTGCTTACTGCTTACTTTATTCAGAGGAACAATTCATAAGTGATTTGTATCTCTTTCTTTCAGAAAGTACTCTTAACTTTTTCAATTTCACTTTTATTGCATTTCTGTAATAGGAAATGACGTAACAAAATTTCACTCTTGCAACTCCATTTTTTATCTTTCCGTAAACAATCGAAATAAACTCGGGATCGATTAAAATCAGTACAGAAGTAATTAAAATACATAATCAATTCATGAACAAATTTCTAAGAACAAATATTTTATTTATTATTATTATTATATAGTACATTATATTATTTATTATTAACCAAGAAAGGTATGATTGGATTTTCAGCTAGGATCAAAAAAATTTCCACCGAAAAAATGAATTTCAACCAGGAGATTAATTTTCTACCAAAAAGAACGAATTTCTAACAAAATTTCAATCTGTTTTGATTCGGGTTAACTTTTAGCGGGCAAAATATGAAACTGTGGTGCTGATTGCATTTAAAATCCGTCACAATTTGAAAGTCCTCTCTTCTTAATTTCCAATGAAGAAATTTCTTCGAGCAGTTTTCAGAGTAGAAATAGTATTTCGCCGTAGAAATATTTCTGAATTCTAATAGAAAACTTATTTACAATGTTCATTGCGAATTCATCCTTTTTTAGTTGAAAAATCAATTACTTGGTTAAATGTTAAACTCTATTGTTGGGAATTAATTTTGTTGTTGTTGAGGGTGCACTATTTTAATTCAAAATTTACCTATGGTTGAAAATGAAACTACTTATTTCGTTGAAAATCAATCAATCTTTTTTTAGTGAAAATTCGAGTATTTATTTTAACATAGATTTAAAAAAGATTGAATTATTTTTTTGAGAATTTATATACTTTGAGGAAAATTCGTCTTTTTTGTCGGAAATTAATCTTTATGGTTAAAAATTAATCTTTATCGCATAAAATACATCTATTCCACTAAAAGATTCATCATTCTACCTGAAAATTCATCAGTCTGGTTAAAAATTAATTTCATCAACTGAAAATACAACAATTTGAATGAAAATTTGTCTTTCTGAATTGAAAATTCAATTGTTTCGCTGAAAAATCACGGATTTTATTGAGAAATATATTATTTGGTGGAAAATTATTTTTTTCTTCGAAAGTTAATTCACTTTTTTTTATTATTCTTCTTTACGGTTAACAATTCAAGTTATAAAGTTAAATATTCTTCATAATAGTTGAAACGACATCTTGTTGAAACCCTTATGTTTGGTTAAAACATTTTGGGTTGAAAATTAATATCTAGTCAAAATTTTAACTATCTCAGTTGAATATTCGTCTTTCTGATTTGAAAATTCAACTACTAAAATTGAAAAATATCCATTTTTTTAAATCCATTATTTTGTATAAAAATGTAAGCAGTTGTTCGAAAGTTAGTTTTGCTTTTTTTGAAAGTTAGTTTTTTTTCTTACAAGCAATTTTTTAGACTGAAAATTTCACTTATCCAAATTGAAAATTTCATAGTTGTAAATTCATTTGTTTGGTCGAACATCAATGTTTTCCAGTATTCAAATTTTTGTTTCTGTTTGAAAATTCAACTCTCTTAGTTGAAGATTCTTTGTTTTAGCTAAAAACTCTCTTGTTTGGTTTTGAATCGGTTTTTAAACTAAAAAAGTTACTGCTCCATTCTTTGTTGCAAAAATTTTTTTTCCAGTTCGGGATTCAACTATTTCGTTGAACATTGTATTTTTTAGTGGAAAATCAATCTTTTCATTCGAAAAAATTAATCTTCTCGTTTGAATATTCACACCCATGGTTAAAGATTGAAGTGCTTCAGGTAATTTTTTATCAATTTAGTTGAAAATTCATCTGTCAATTGTTTGGTTGACAGATTAGTCTATTCTGGTTGAGGATTCAATTCTGTTGTTGAAATTAATCTTTTTGGTCTGAGAATTCAAAGAAGGTTTGCCGAAGAAAAATATTTCGAAATACTTCGAAATTTATTTGTGAAAATCTATTCGAATATTTCAAGAAATAATTTTGTATCTTAGATGCCACTCTACTGACTTTGATTGATTCCAAGTAAACTTGGGTATGTTGTTTGCAGGAAAAAAGGAAGTTGTGAAAATGACCATTTCTCCACTTTATTTGTTAAGAACAGAAGTGCAATAAAGAAGGTAAAAAAACAGTTTTTGCATTTCTTTTTAATATTGGACTGAGAGCATTTCAAAAAAAGAGGATCGAAATCGGCTAAGAATTCTGGACTCTAAGCTCTTACCTTGATATATCCATTGGGGGGGGGGGGGGGGGAGCCAGAACCAACTTCGCCTTGTTATATTTTGTTATAGGGAAAGAACAAAACCAGATTATTAAAAATAAGGGGAAGATAGTGCCGTTGGTGTACTTTGGAAAAA
>WSXT02196008.1:0-19220 GCA_011762715.2 Neuroterus valhalla
TCGTCTTTTTGGATTTAAAATTCATCTGTATTTTCCGAATTTTAGAAAATTACGTATTTGAAACAACCGCCCCCCCCCCCCCGTTCCGTAACAAAGTGTAACTGAATCTTTTGACCCCCTCCCCCCTTGGATCTGTTACGTAATTTAAGTACGGCCCCTCAGCTATTATTATTATCATTATTATACCATTAAGCCAAACTCCTTTCGGGGTAAGCGTAACTCGTTTACTTTTTATCATTGTAAACGATTTATTATTGGTTAAGTTTCCAAACTGAGGAGGTCACCAGTCTCCTGCAGGAATGTGTTATATATGTAACAAACAATTTTTTAAACTTAGCTATAACGAAGGAAATCATTGTTCGACTTTTGGCATACAAAAATCATCTGTGTTATTCAGATTAGTACATTCTTGATGTGTTTTTTAAGCAGCGCTCATAAAAATATTTGAATAAACCGAAAAATCATTTTTTCAATCTACTATAAATTATGGTTATTGTGCAGAATGAAAAACACTTGATCGACTCAACATTTTTCAATTAGTAGAATTTGTTTGATTTCATCAAATTTTTTGTCATGTTGTAATAAACATGAGTAATTTTATTGATGTATCGAAATTTTTTGGGTCAATCTAAAAAATATTTGATTCAATCAATAAAGTATTTTGTAAAATTTACAAAGCGAATCAACTAGAAACTTTGATCGAAGCAAACAAGTTTCACCTACTTAAGACCAACTTTGTTCACTTGAACAAATGTTTCTTTGAATAAACATATTTATCTCAAATTCAAAGATGAAGATATAGAAACCTACGGGTTCAGGGCAGCGGAATATTCTAAAGCAAATAACATCCGTGAAAAATACCTCTCCATTAGACAAAATGGCAGACTTATCACAAAAACGCGATGAAACTTGAATTTACAACACTTTTAAGAACTTCTAGCATCTCAGTAACTCTGCTTGAATACCAGGGGTGCCCGTGTCACCATTTTGACAATGATTACACCGAGCACGGGATAGTTAACAACGCCATAGCGTTCGCGCGACTGAGTTTCTAACGCCGTTGACATCTGACTCGAACATATAATGCGTCTTACAAACTTATAAATTCTACAGTTTGCAGGGGACATCCCCCATCTTTGTTACACTTCCACGAAATATTCTCTTTGGTCTCACAGAGCATCTTCATAATTCGGCCATTGAAAAGACATAGTGCCATTCCGTAGGTCCTCCCTGCTGTCATTGATGTAACGCGCCAAATATTTTCTTCGACCAACTCAGCTTTCTGGTTTTACGACGTTGGTGGCAATAGACGGTAGTGCCATCGCTTAAAATGTTAAAATATGCATGATTAAAAAATTGCAACGATACGCCTCTGATCTCCAGCGCTCAATCCAGACATCTTTTAGATTTCGACCACTCATTTGATACTAAGAATATCCGCCTTTTTACAAAGTATACGATCCGACTAAAGTCAAGAAAACGAGTAAAAAACGCGCAGGGGCAGATCGAAAGAATATGCGAATTAAAATGTTTTAATGAGAAGTAATTATGTCTCAATATAACTCAAGCTTGGGTCTACTCAACTTTTATTTTGTCGGCCACATTCGATTATAACATTGTCTACAGATGAAGACAAGCACTAATTTTATAGTTAGGACTTTTATTTATAGATAGGACTTTCATTTATAGTTGAGACTTTTATTTATAGTTGGGTCTATTATTTATAGTTCATCTTGAATAAAACGTTACATTTTATTAAATGTTTCAATGGGTTATTAAATTTCCGAACAAGAAGGAGGGCATATGTTTGTATGTTACAATGTCAAGAGATGTTTAATGACATTCACATTGTAACTGCAATCAGCGTCCGGCGCCGAATGTAAAGGAATTCCTACACGGACCAGAGCGGATACTTTGTAGATTAAAGTGCCATTATTCTTGATTAACCCTGGAAACATTGCCCTCTGTCATTTATCTCTCGCCAACATTTTCTCAGACACCCTGGCCGCGCCTAGCACAAGTTTCAACGAGTGAAAAACAGCACCCTAAAGATTTAAGGTAACAGGTGTAGTTGCTTAAATAAACTTTTCTTTAAATAAGACAAAAGGAGCGCTCGGCCTACTTTAAATGGAGAGGAGAATACATATCAGTGGATCTGGTGATTTTCAAAGTCGTAATTAGGTCTAAATTTAAATACACTTACCGCTTGGACGGGCGCCTATCGGGTTAGCGCCGGTTTCTCGGCTGTTCATGCTTAAATGATTCTGTCCCTCCCCCCGACCCTCGCATGATGCAGCACGACAGCCCATCAGCCTTAAAAAGGCAGGACCGTAATGTGTCGTATAGAAATTGTTTACTTGGAGACTTGCGACGCACGTATTCACGAGACTATGCATACGGTCCTGAGTGTTTACCTTCGCCTAGTCAGTCGTCGCTTTAAATTTGGTTCGAATTGGATTTCTAATTTCTATCGCGTTGGGACCACAACCCCCGATACTGGCCCCCGTCTAGGCGGTGAGTGTAGTTCATTTCGTTATATAACGCTCATTTGAAGTTTATACGCCTTACTACATGGTGCAATTGTAATACTAAAGACGTTGTACTATTAATTATACACATTTAATGTTTTTGTTGAACAATTGTTTCTAATTTCCAGAGTCGGCCTGTCAGTGTTCCGAATCATCTCTGTATATAAGAATGTTATATGAAAACAAATTCAGTACTCGGTTCACGAATCCACTTTTGTTGTTATAAAAATAAGAGCATTTTTAATAGTTTTTTTCTCCAACTCATAAAGGTTTGGTTCAATCGAACAAAAACAGATTTATTAGAAGATACAATGAAGTTGTTGTGCAATTTGTTTCATTCGTTTTTGATGAAAACTGGCAGAACTACGGCCGTCGTCCAAAAACACTTTTTTTTACATTAACTTGGGGTGAGCATGATAAGTTGGGAACAGCTCATTTGAAATTGGGAATTCAAACAGATTTCAATAAATAAACTCAAAATGGACCTCGTGAACGAATAAAATTGAAATCAGACTTGATGAATTATTTTCTGAGGATGAAAATCTGAATTTTTCATAGCCTAAAAATACATTTTTTTGGAAAAAACACGCACACCTTTTATGAAAATGAAAGGATCGGTGTTTCCTTTGTTCACGGGGTCCATTTTGAGTTTATTCATCGAAATCTGTTTGAATTTCCAGTTTCAGATGAGCCGTTCCCAACTTATTATGCTCACCACAAGTCAATGAAAAAAAGGTGTTTTTGTACGACTGCCGTATAGTTCTGCCAGTTTTAATCAAAAACGAGTGAAACAAATTGTACATGAACCTCATTTTATCTCCTAATAAATATGTATTTGTTCGATTGAATTAAACCTGTGTGAGTTGGAGAAAAAAATTTATGAAAATGCTCGACTAAAATAAAAAATATTCAACTGTACGACTCAAATTGTTCACCGTTACGAAGAATTTTTCAACAATAAAAGTAACTTTCGTAGAAAAAGATAATTTAATACGAAGAAATAAATTTTTCGACAAAACATCGAAATTTATAACGAAATAATAGAATTTTCAATTCAAGAAGACGAATTTTTATCCAAATAGTTCAATTTTGAACTAGAAAAGATCAGTTTTTCACTAAGGATGGAACCGATAAATTTCAAATGATAAACAAAATTTTCAGTATGTTCTTGTGTTCATAGCTCTCCTAAATATACGTTTATTTTTCCAACGTTTCACGAAAAAAGTGTTTCCAATATTCTTTTTTGTTAAAATAAAAATTTTCAATATAGAAGTATCTTTAGTCGACAGAGCTAAATGATTATACCAGGATGAATACCTTATATTTACTCTTTGAACTTGCCTTGAAATATAATTTCAAAAATTGTTTGTTTTATTGAGAATTCATATTTTTGGTTTTTTTGGTCCTTACTCTTAGGAGTTTTTCTCTTAATTTTAGACTTTTCGTTTTGTTTTTCTTTAGTAAAACTAAATTATTTTGTAAAAAATTCAACTAGCTCTTATTCGAGCAGTTTTCAAGAATTGCCAACAAATTCCTGCAGAAGACTGGTGACCTCCTCAGTTTGGAATCTCAACCAATAATTATTCGTTTACAATGATAAAGAGTAAACGAGTTACGCTTACCCCGAAAGGGATTTGGCTCAATGGTATGATAATAATAATAAAAATATTGAGAAAAAAAATTATTTTCAACCGAAAATGAAACAGTAACATTTTTTGGTTAAAAAAACAATTTCATACCAAACATAGATTTTTAAACTAAAACAAAGAATCTTCAACTGAAAAAGCTGCATTCTCAAACAGATGAATCAATTTTCACGAAAAAACATAAATTGTCAACCGAACTTTGAATGCTCACATTTTTAAGTCAAAAAAATTTATTTTTGGCCACACAAATGAGTTTTTAACTTCAACTATGGGATTTTTAATTTAAATAAATAAATTCTTCAATTGAAAAAATTACTTATAGTAATAAAAAGTAACTTTCAACAAAAAGAAACTAACTTCCAAACCAATTTTTAAATTTTTTAACAAAATGATGAATATTTACACAAAAATGTGAATGTTTTACTGTAGCAGTTGGATTTTAATTCAGAAAGACGAATTACTAACTAAATAAATGCATCTTCAAGTAGAATAATTGAATTTTCTACCAAAAATCAATTTCCAATAAAAAAAATACAGTTTTTCAACAAGATGGTTGAATCTCAAAATATAAAAATAATAATTCCCAACAAAAAAGTGAACTAATAACGTTTTTGGCTTCAAAAATTAATTTTTTCAACGAACACAGGTGTTGTATGGTTAACCGTAAAAAATCATTTTTAAACAAGAGAATTCACTTGCGAAGGGAAAGATTATTTTCTTCCAAACATGCATTTTCAAACAAAATATGGGAATTTTAAATGAAATTATTGGATTTGACCTAATAGTATAATATTAATAAAAATATTTCCACAAAAAATTTAAAATGATATTATCGGTGGGTCTATCGGAAAAGGATATTAAGGTAACCTGAACCCAAGAAAAATTCTGGTAAAAAAATGGTTCTTCTAATTTTCATTGCAGTTTTTAGTAAAATAAGTTGCAAAAGTGGGATAATAATAAAAATGATTTGCAATGCTTATTTATCAAAATAAAATGTTGGGGCGGATGTATTTGCATTTACGTTTGAACAAAAATGTATTTTTCAAAAACAGTATAAAAAATGTATATTATTTCTATATCGAAATGCAACTTTATAAAATATGTTCAAACGTGTGAAACTATACGTACCGAAATTTTGGTACAAATAGTCCCTTAACAGATACTGAATATTCTTGTGTCATTTTTACTATGAAATGATAATAAAATACTGCAATTTCAGCAGACTTCCATTGATTCCTTGCGGATTTTCAGGATTGATATTCAGATAATTTCTCTACGGACCCATCAATTTTTCTGTTCATTAGGTTTAATGGTATAATGATAATAATAATAATATTATTAACAATAATAATCATGATTGAAAATTGAATCATTTATTTGGACTTCAAAATATTTCCTAGAAGGTTCCTTCTTCTGTAGAATAATCATATTTTTTCTGGGTTAAAAATTCATCTTTTTGGTGGAAAATTCAACTTCTTGATAGGGAATTCATTTTTTCACTCGAGAATCCAACTGTTTTGTCGTAAATTCCTCATTCAGGAGAAGATTTTTTTTTTTTCTTTTCGATAAAACTAAATTATTTGGTACATAACTCGACTAGTTTTATTCGGTCAGTTATGTAAAAATTTCTAAAAAATTGTGCAGGAGACTGGTGTCCTGTTCAGTGTACAACTTCCAATAAAAATTCGTTTACAATAATAAAGTGTAAACGAGTTGCGCTTACCCCGAAAGGGATTTGGCTTAATGGTATAATAATAATAATAATTAGAATAATCTTTGGGGGAGTTGTATTGACCCTTGATAATAAAATTCGTAAAGAAAATTTGTTGTTCGGTGTTGGCTTTAGAGTCAGGTGTGATTGAATGCAAATTAAATCGTTTCAAGCGTTTCGGCACACAATGGTGGCTCTCTTTAGTGTGTTTTTATTAAATCTTATTAAACGTAGTAAAAAATATTTGAGCGAGAACTGGAAAGGTGGACATCTTTGAGACCACCATTTTATAAACAAGTATGATAAAAAACAAAGAAATTTTTCTTGTTTTCATTAGTTCAACCTCTATACTTTACTCCTTAAAAAATTTGGAAGGAACGCATTGTTTTTACTATGAAATAAAATTCTTTGATAAATGAAAATTGGTATTATAATAATAAGTATTATATAATAATTATATATAATATTATAATAAGTGTTAGAGGATCAATTTGAATCCGTAAAATCCTGATGGTTTTTTTAAAACAAATTTTCAATTTCCTGCGCTTAAATTCGATGTCCTGAATGGTGACCTTGAACATAGATTCCCAATTGTATCATGCCCAATTTTTCCAACAATATGATATAAATGATATATTGTTTAATTTACACATGTATGCCAACAACACCATCTTTTAAATTTTCAGTAGCTATTTCTGTTATATATACATCCTTGTACAAAACTTCGACTTCAAATGATGCACGCCCTTCTTCTCAGTAGTAATAAGGACTATAACTAAACTTCTGAATAGAATTGCTAAATAGAATTCAAAAGTGGATGATAGGTAACATATTGTCTTAATTCGACCCAAGACATCTTCATAACACTTAAAAAAAAATGCTTGAAAAATTTTTCCTGGAATCCTGCGAGTCAAATTATGCATCTTCTAATCCCGATACTCCCAAATCGACCATAAAATAGAAGACTCTCTTAATAAAGTCTTTTTTCCCTGAATTTGAAATTCTCCAGATCTCCGGCATCATGAAAGTTTTAGAATCTTGGGAAGGCGGAATTTGAGAATCGCTGAACTGAACCTTTCAGGATTTGCGCCTGCAGGTTGCTGGAGAGAAGTGGCGTAGGGTGAACGAGGAGGGCGGGGTGGTTATATCTTCATTTGCATTGATGGCGTTCCTCGCCAATTCTGTCCGAGAGTGAACGGAACTCAAGATCCCCATAGCTTAACCCGGGGGAAATTCACTGGACGAGTAAGTGCCAGAATCCGAGAGCTTTTGCATCACGAAAACCGTGATCGATTGCGCGTGAATGCCTTAAAGACGTAACCATTTTCAAGAAAAATAGGGGCGAACTTTCTGGAAAAACTTCCCAAGTGTCTCTCCTTGGGGATAAAAATGCATCAACGTATGCAAATTTTTGATGAGACGGGTCAAGCTTAAAAGCTCTCGCAAACTTTTTACTCACAAGATGTTATGGTTACGTGTCTGCAAATCAAGCCATGGTTATAGATTTTTTACATTTGTATCAAAAAGTATTCAAAAATACTGTGCTATATTAGAAAATGATAGACCCATAGTATGACCATGAAAGCACATTGTGTGGCAAGGGCGGCAAGTTGGTCAATCCCGCACGAGTGCACAGTAAACAAGAGGATGAACGAGAACGAATAACTGTGAATCGAAATTCGAGAATTGAAAGCGGCGCACGAATGAAAACTCTGTAAGCGGTCGGTCAGTAGACGGGAATGTGAATCAGCGGGCGGGAATCTGTGATTCCCGCCCACTCACGAAGTGAGCAGGCGTCACCATGGTCGGGCGGCTATATCAAACATCCCGCAGGCGTAAAAGTCGCATTTATCGTGCACGGTGGACAAAAAGATCAGAAAGTTTAAATCAGAGATAAAAGCATATGGTATGAAACAAATTGTAGTTTCGAAACTATTCAATTCAAAGGATGAGAAAATACGCCTTATATGATTTCCACACATTCGGTGGATAAGTTCACGTCAAAGTTGACCAGGTTTATACATATACTACAAAATAATCATCCTAACAGTCTAAAACCGCTAAAAATCACCACTAAAAGGAATTTTCCTGATTGTACAAATTCCTGCTCTAATCCCTTAGAAATCGTGTATGCATGATTCTTGAAACATCGCGAAATCGCTGAAACACACCAAAATTTGTTGTGTGCTTTCTGTGATTTGGTGTCGTGGAAAATTTTTATATTCTAGTTCCCCCTAAAATATGGTTGCAAAAACCCCGCTTTAACTCCTTAAACCCACCTCTAATGATGAAGGATTCTCCAAAGTTCATAAAACTAAAAAAAAACAGCCAGAAGTTAATACTTTTTTTTGTGATGATAAAAAAGATGGCAGCAAGAAATCTCGAAGGGACTCCGCGAAAAAAACCCCTAAATAATAAATGTAAAAAAATTTTTAAAACTATCAAGTAAACAGAAGTTAATCATTTTCCGGTGATTTGAAGGTTAAGAAAATTCGCAAAAATATTAGTTATGGACGATTTTAAAAAAATCGGTGAGTCGGTAAAAATTCCGCCCGGGATACTGAAAATCACACCTAGTAATGAATAATTTTTCAAAAATTGAATAAAAAACCATGTAGTTCATCAGGGTGGCGATTTTGCGGGTGATTCCAAATTCCCGGTCGTTTCTCGGTTTTTCCTGGTCAATTTTTACCATTTTCTCGGTCAACTAAAAGTCAAACATCCATATTAGTCAGAAATCGCAAACATTCATTTCCATATATGACGCTCATTGTTATCATCCTTTGAAACACCAGATCAAACATTGCAGAATAAATTAATTCTGAAAAAAATACTCTCCACGATAAAATACCATTATTTTACAAAAATTATAACAATTAAACTTACAACCGAAAAAATAATTAACGAAAACAAAACGAAAACTTAATTATATACAACAAAATAGTTCATTTTTGAACGAAAGTGATGAATTTTTACATTATAGTATGAATCTTCAACTGGAACAGTTAAATTTCTAACCAAGAAAATGAATTTTCAACAAAAATTATAAATCTGTAACAAGAGCACTTCAATTTTCAACCATGGAGGTGAATGTTCAAACTAAAAGATCAATTTTCTAACAGAAAGATTTATTTTCTACTGAAAGATACAATATTCCAACGAAATAGTTGAATTTACAATTGAAAAAATAATTATTTTCGACCGGAAATGAAACAGTAACAAAGAATCTTCAACTGAAAAAGTTGCATCCTCAGAGACATAAATCAATTTTTACGAAAAAATATAGATTGTCGACCAAATTTAAAAGCTCAAATTTTTTTCTAAAAAAAATTATGTTTAGCCCTACAAAGGTGTTTTTAACTACAAGTATGGAATGTTTAATTGGAAAAAATTGAAGTTTCAATAAAAAATTACTTATAATAATAAAAAATAACTTTCAACAAAAAACAAAAGGAAGAAATGAATCTTCCAGTAGAATAAATAAATTTTCTACCAAAAAGTAATTTCCAAACAAAAAATACAATTTTTCAACAAGATGCTTG
Organism: Neuroterus valhalla; assembly: GCA_011762715.2. Lineage (NCBI taxonomy): Eukaryota > Metazoa > Arthropoda > Insecta > Hymenoptera > Cynipidae > Neuroterus > Neuroterus valhalla. The sequence goes on from WSXT02196008.1 coordinate 9,428, forward strand.
AATTTCAAAATATAAAAATAATAATTTCCAACAAAAAAGTGGAATATTAACGTTTTTGGCTTCAAAAATGAATTTTAAAACGAACACAGGTGTTTCTAACTGGATGAACTTTCGATTTACATAAAAAAAAATATTCAACTTTCCAACTTGTATATGGTTTTACCCGTAAAAAAGAATTTTTAAAGGGGGGAATTCACTTTCGCAAGGAAAGATTATATTCTTCCAAAATATGCATTTTGATACAAAATATGTGAACTTTGAATGGAATTATTAGATTTTCAATTCAAAAAGACAAATTGTTAAGTTTTTACTACGGAAGATCAATTTCTCACTAAAGCTGAAATAAATCAATTTTCAGTTGAAGCTATTAATTTTCAAGCAAACTGATTAATTTCCAAAAAAACTGACGAATTTTCAGATAAAATTATGAATCTTCAACAGTAATGCATTTTTTTTATGCGAAAGAGATGGATTTTTAACCACAAAGAATAATTTCCTACAAAAAAGGCGAATTTTCTACATAATACAGAAATCGAAAATGTTTTATCTATAAATTTGAAAATCAATGTGCAACTAAATACTGAAATTTTTTCCACAATTAAAAAGTTGGATTGATTTTAAAAGAAGTAGTTACATTTTCAACCAGAGGGGAATTTTAAATTTAACAATGCACTTTGAACAAACGAAATTTCCCAAAAAGAGATTTTAAAATTCAATTAGATAGTTGATTATTCAACTGAAAAATTATGAATCCGTAATGAATAATTTTAACAAGTTTCTTCTTTAAAATGCTGCTTCTACTCCAGAAGTTTCATCTCTAAATTTAAAAATCAATGTTCAACTAAATGCTTAAATTTTCACCACAATTGAAAAGTTGAATTGATTTTGAAAGAAGTAAGTTACATTTCCAACCAGAGGGGAATTTTTAATTTAACAATGCACTTTGAACAAACAAAATTTTCTAAAGAAAGATTTTAAAATTCAATTAGATAGTTGATTATTCAACTGAAAAATTATGAATCCGTAATGAATAATTTTAACAAGTTTCTTCTTTAAAATACTGCTTCTACTTCAGAACTTCTTGAAATACTTCCTCTATTCGAAATTAAGAAGAGGCGACTTTCAAATTGTGACGAACTTTGATTTGGTAGAGCGATTTCTTCGAATTACTCTCTTTTAAATCCTAATTATAATTTTAATATTATGAGCTAAACAATTATAAACTAAAAAAATCTCACGGAGCATTTGATTTGCAAAAGGTTTTTCTTATAATGGAAGAAATAGAAATTATTTTTTTCATAATGTATAGATATATGTTGAATTTTTCCAGAATCAAATTGAAGGAAAGTTACATGTCTTTCCCAGCCAAGCCACCACCTTGTCCATACGTTTTTAATAAATATACATCTTTAAAAATTTGCCTTATTTATTTCTCGAAAAACTGTGGAGGTAAAAAAAAAACCGAAAAATTTTCTAGTGGTTGGTAAAGTTACGAAAGATCGCAAAAATTGTTTTTAAAATATCTAGAAATCGACCAAAACAGTCGGAAGTTAATACTTTTTTTCAGATTGGATCTCTTGAAAAATCCCCTCCCTAATCCCCTCAGGCCTAAAGAATTCTAGCAAAACATGAAACTCTTCTCAAAGCCTTAAAAACCACCCCTAAGAAATGAATTCCAAAAAATCGTAAAAACTACCAAATGAGCAGAAAGTTAATAATTTGTCTGATGTGATTTGACTACAATGTCCGCCATAGTCATAAAGTTTATATTTGCTGAGAGAAGTATAAGTAAACTTCTTTCTCCCACGAGTTAATTTGATCGGTTGATTCAGGACGTGATCTTCGAGAGGTTGTTTTTCAGCAACGAGCTCGCCCTAGATTGTTAGGTCTTTTTCTAGCTGGTTTAGCTCTCCTAATTTAGAACAACTACCCATCCTTAAGGCTTCACCCTATCGCATCCTATACATCCTATCCGATCCGAGATCCTATCCAATTCTTTTCCATCGAAACTTTCCTGAGGCTATCTTGTTCCCCATTCCCTTTTTCCCATCTTGATCCATTCATTCGTGTTGCCGATGGGTTATTACAAGCTATGTCGTAAAAATAGGGCACAGCCTAAAATTAGTTGAAAAGTTATATCCAGCTCTATCCACCTTCCTGTCCCTTTTCATCTTATCTAAAAAGCTCTTTTCCATTATAACACGAGTTCAAACTTGGGAATGTTTTGAAAGGTGAAATTATTGTTAAATTATCCAATCCAGGGTGGCGATTTGGCGGACAATTGTAAATTCCCGTTCATTTCCCAGTTCTTCACGGTCAAGTTTTTCAATATTCCCGGTCAACTAGAATTAACATATTTACACTCTGAATTCTAATCAGTCAAAAGTGACTGCTTCGCAGTCATTTTTGAATGATTCAAACAGTGCGGATTCGACGAATGACAAATCAGTTAGAAGTGACTTTTCGAATCAGTCTTTCTGGCTCACTGATTCAATCAGTCATTTTGACTGATTCAACCAGTCATCCCGAATGATTCAAACAGTCATTTTTACTGAAAAAAGGTAGTCATTCTGAACAATTCAATGTTGGAAAGTTAGGATTTCAAGAAGAGAATCAAATTGTTCATAAAAAAGGTATTCATTATATTATTTCAAATTATTTTTCGATTCTACATATCTCATTTTTCACTCCTATACATTATCAACTTCAAAACTAAGAAATTATTTTACAACAATTTTGATAAAATTCCTATAAATATCTTTGACTTATTCGACGTTCTTTAATAGAAGTGGCATCAAGAGAGTACGTCGAACAAAATTATACCTGTGTCATTTATTTTGACTGAGAATCAGTCATTCTAAGTTACTGATTGATTCAGTCACTCGAAATGACTGATTCGTCAGTCAAAATGACTGGTTCATCAGTCAAACATTGCAAAATAAATCGATTTTGAAAAAAATACTCTCATTTTTAACAACAAAAATATCATTTTTCACAAAAATTAGAACAGTTAAACTTGCAGTCAACAAAACAATTAACGACAACAACAACAAAAAAACAGATTTCCAAAAAAATAGTTAATTTTCCAACCAATGTGATGAATTTTCAAATAACATTATGAATCTTCAACCAGAAGAGTTAAATTTCAGACCAAGAAGATGAATTTTAAACTGAAAAGATAAATATTAAACGGGAGCACATCAATTAACAACCATTTAGGTGAATATTCAACAAGAAGATTAATTTCCAAATAGAAAGAATCATTTTCTAAGGAAGAATATGTTTTAACAGAAAAGTCGAATTTCAAAGTAAAAAAATACTTATTTTCAACCAAAAATGGAACAGTAATATTTTGAGTTCGAAAAAACCAATCTTAAACCGAGCATCAGTGTATTATACAAAAAAAAAAGAATCTTTGAGTGAAAGATTTGAGTTTCCAAACAGATAAATTGACTTTTATTGAAAAAGATAAATTGTCAACCAAAATTTGATTACTCAGAGTTAAAATTGGAAAAATGAATGTTTAACTAAACAAATAGATTTTTAACTGAAACTATGAAATTTTCAATTGGAATACGTTAAATTTTCAGTTAAAAAAAATTACTAATAACAAAGAAACAAGTGACAGGCGTAAGGAACGAAGTTTCTTACGCGTGTCACTTGTACGAGTTTACTTTTTTAATTTACTTTCATTCAAAACGATAATAAAAAAATATCAAAAATCACAAAATTAGCCCGATTTTCGCGATTCAAACTTTGTTGTAAAACTAATAACAATAACTTATTGAATGTGTGAAAATTGGTTGCAATTTTGTGGAATGCAAGAAATTTCATTTTCGTAAAATCAATAGGTAATGAAGGATGCTCGTAAAAATTTCAACGGGTGTCATATATCCCTCTCTAGAGTCTCTAGACCCCAATGAGATCGAAATTAGGATCGTTGACGCTTCTCTTTCATGTCACATTTACAAGGCAATTTTCGCACAATTTCCCACCATTTTTACTTATTTTACCGCCTATTTTTGATTATATTGAGAAACGATAATGAAATAGCAAAAATCGCCAAAGTAGACAGGTTTTTGCGATTCAACTTTGTTGTAGAGCTATCAACAATAAGGTATCAAATGTGTGAAAATTTGTTGAAAATTTTGTGAAATGCAAGAAGTTGCATTTTCTTTAAATCTATATGTCGTAAACGATGTTCGTAAAGATTTTAACCGGTGTCATATATCCTCTGATAAACAAGTTGTCTTTTGGGTCCCGTCAGCTTTACAGTAATTTATGACCTACAGCGTAACGTCCGTGACGTCATCTTCATGACGACACAGCGTAACAGTACCAGAATATTTTCATGAAATAGGCCCCTACCCACGAAATCTCTCTATCCTCGTATAAAGAACTTCGTTCCAAAAAACTAACTGTCAAACAAATGATTACATTTATACACAAAATGATGAAGAATCAAATGATATTGTAAATGTTTCACTGAAGTAGTTACATGTTAAACCAGAAAGATGAATTTTTAACTGAAATGATGAGCATTTAACTAGAATAGTTGAATTTTCGACAAAAAATTAATTTTTAACCAAAAAATACCATTTTTAAAAAAAATGGTTGAAATTTGAGCCAGAAAAATAGAAATTTTCAAACAAAAATGGAATAGTGACACTTTTGGCTTGAAAAATAAATTTTAAACCAAACATTAGAGTTTTTACTAGATGAATGTTCGACTAAAATGAAAAATGTTTGACTTTATAACTTGAATTGTTAACCATGAAGAAGAATTTTTGAAGAATACAATATATGTGAAGTTTCATAGAAATAATTGGATTTCCAATTAAAAAATACAAGTTTTTACTGAATTGTCGAATTTTGAAGTAGAACTAGAAAAAAATCCATTTTCCACTAAAAATTAAAGAGTTAAATTTCCAGTTGCAGAAGTTGATTTTCAATCACCCTGATGACTTTTTAGGTATAATAATGAATCTTGAAATGAATAGATGTATTTTAAGCAACAAAATGAATTTTTGACTATAAAGATTAATTTTCTACAAAAGAGGCAAATTTTTCACGAAGTACATGAATTCTCAAGAAAATAGTTTAATTTTAAAATTCAAACATGAATGTACAACTAAATACTTGAATTTTCAACAAAAAAAGATGAATCGATTTTTATCAAAGTAGTTACAATTTCAACTCGGATTTCGAATCGAAGTATTGTAACTTCAACAAAAAATTTGATTTTCAACAAACAAGTTGCAATTTCAAAAAAAGAAGCTGATTTTTTAACCAGAAAAGGATGTATATGCAATTAACAATGTAAACGAGGTTCCTATCATAATTCAAAAACATTTCTTCTTCGGAATACTACTACTTCTACTCTAGAGGCTGCTTGAAGTACTGTCTTTATTTAAGATTGAGTAGAGGGAACTTTGAAATTATGATGAATTTTGAATTGGAGGAACGATTTTTTTTAATTCCTCTCTTTCAAATCCGAATTAAATGTAGAATATTCCCTCTTCCAAGTGGGATTATACTTCTTCACTGAAACTCCCTGCCTTAAAACGAAAACTATAATTATTTTCTGTAATTTCCTGTCTCAAGTCACATAAATGCGGGAAATCAAATAAAACGTGATAAATAAATTTTTGGAAAAAATTCTTTTTGTGGGTTTGGGCCATCATCCATTTGATTATCAAATTTGAGTCAGCTAAAAAAGTCTCACAGAACAACAAATTTACAGAACGTTTTCTTTGTAATCAAAAAAAATTCTTCCTCTCATGACGTATAGATACATTTGAATACTTTGAGAATCAGATTAAAGGAACGTTATATTCTTTTAATCAAATGAGAAGATCTCTTTCTGATTTACAAAAAGAAAGCGGTCATTTCTCGTCTTTTTTCAGTAAAATTTTTAACAGTCAAGTTGAGTCAAGTAAATTCCCGGTTTTTAATTAAATTCCCGGTTTCCCGGTCAAGTCGCCACCCTGCAACTATATTGTCCTAAAAGTCACTATACATTTACATACGAAATGTTTAACCCAATCCACTTATTTCCAAGTTTTATAAACCTGCCATTCGAGTTCTGAGAGGTTTTGTATGTAGGATACTGAGACGTGCATCAGGATGCAATTGATTTTTATTGAATGATCAGTGAGAAGTGAATCGATCGGGGGTTTTAAGATAATGAAAGGAAATATGGAGACCGACCCAAAACGAGGACGAATCCCCGATGAAGACAGGAATATAAAGGAGGGGAAGGTGGTCCTATCGACCGGAATGGCGTCGCGCGCAGATGGAATTCTCGTCCAGAGCTAAAGAACGATCATGGCGGTGCCGTCGGATCAAGAAAGGGAGATAGCATTCTTCGAATACTCCGAACTTATTCACTAACAACAGACGATTTTAATCGTTTGTCGGCATTTTAGTGTAATATGAGTTCTGTACTTTCAGTGCGCATGACCTTCATACGTAATTCTAATTGTTTCTGTCGAATAACTTTGAATATGTTTGTGTTTCAGGAGCTGAGAGAGCAATTAAGAGTTGACATTTTCGAACTAGAGAGCTAGGACATGATTTTGAGTGGAAATCATTACTTCCTCAAGAGTAAGTGTAAGGAAAGTGATTAGAAATTATCAATTTTTGTGGTGAAAGAGATTAAAAATCAAAGGTTTGTTTGATTATTCAACATTTATTTGAGATAATTTAGTATGGATAAAAATGAATGTATTGTAATTATATTTTATATGAACAATGAGTTATGTCATGGTTTGTTGGTTTTTTTATAGGTAGTTGATTGGTTTGATAATTGATATTTGTCTGTGTGTGTAAAATAGAATCGATTAATCGTGAAATGTAGACTTCTATTTTCTGGTCCCTTTTCATGCAGCCCTACTATTTATATTAATGTTGTGTTAATTATAGAAGAAAATTAAAATTGTTCATTCAATATCATTTTCAGGTAACAAAATCATTAGTATTGGTAGAAATACAATAATTTGATTCGAAAATAATTTTTTGTTCTAAATATTTTTGATTTACTATTAGTTTCATCAGTTCCTTTTGTCAGCTTTTAAACCAAACTTGCATGCCAACGACTTTTCAAAATTTTAGAATAAATACTGATTAATTATAGATTCATTATCACATTCTAAAAATGCTGAAACCAAAAATAAAATCTCAAAAAACAGCAACATCGATGGTTAATTGTTTTCTACAGTAACTTTTTTCTAGCAATTGAAGCTAAATTTCTTCCATCACTACTTGTTTATAATTTTATCATTTCCGAACCGGAATTGAGGCTCTGAATCGCACAAGTGAAAAGGGGACATACATTTTTTTCTTGCAAGCTAGCGTGAATGAATTCTGCCGAAACTGAAAGGAGAACTTTTAAAATTTTTTTCTTATGAGATTCAATTAAATTTCCTAAATTAATTGAATTTCTGAAAATTGGAGTCATGATGGCATGCACTCAAAACAAAAACATGTACGTCCCCTTATTCGATTCAGAACCACAGTTATGATCGAGGTTATGACCAATGGGAATGTAAAAAGTATACTTTTAACATTCAGTTTACATTCAGTTATACTCCAAAAATGTAATTATTTTTGGTTAGTTAACAATATTCAAAATTGATTCTTGAACATGCAAATGTGAAATCAAAGATAATATAACGAATGAGAAATATAATGAAAAATATGGAAAATGATTAAGGACGTAAAAAAGTTATTTTTTCAACTAACACGTTCTACCATAATTCTACCATGGTTCCAACTCCATCCAACATTCGGAAATTTTCAACATAAGATACCTATAAATACAGAGGTTCAAACCTGCTGCTCTTGAGCCTTACAAATAAATTCAAGAAAATATTCCAATTTTTACTGTTCTGACATATTAATAATATATTTTTTCCGAAGGAGAATTTTTACTATTTTTTCCTCGATCTCGTTTTTCGGAATAGAATAAAATTCGGGGAGGTATAAATGAGCCATTTTTCTTCAAATTAACAATGGAAGTGAAATATGACTATCAATAATTTAGATGCATTACTGGATTAAAAATTGATCCAATTTTTTTGGAAATATTCCAATGATATTTTATGTGAGAAAAGTCTGTTGGCAAAGAACGAAGGTATATCACTCGATTTTCTCACACATAATTACTAATGTTGACTGGTAGGAAACTTTCAAATTTTTCACAATTCTTAACTTAATAATTATAATAAAATTTTCAATTTTTTCCGACACTCTAAAAAATTGAAGAATTTCTGTCACAAAAAAATGTATATCATTGAAGTTACGCATCAAAACGTTTGGTATATGTCTTCTTATTTGATCTGGATATGACAAATGAGAATGTAGAAAAATGAAGGTCCATTGTGTCCCTTGTATGTAATTATTTTTGGTTAGTTAATGAACATTATAATTAATTTTCAAACCTGAAAATTTGATCTCGAAAATAATTAAACAACTGAGGATACATAATGATGAACATAACGAGTGATTAAGGAAGTAAAAAAGTTATTGAACCTACAAATAATTTAAAAACAACATTTCAATTTTAACAGTTCTGACATATTAATACGTATTTTTCCGAAGAAGAATTTTTACTATTTTTTCGGAATAAAATGAAAGTCGGGCAAGGATGAGTCATTTTTCTTTAAATTAGCAAAGAAAGTAAGATATGAGTACCGCTAATCTAGATGTTTTACTGGATTAAAAATTGATTCGATTTTTTTTTAAATCTTTCAATAATAGCTTTCGAAAAAGAAATTCCGTTTCGTCTTAAAATAAGAACTATTTTCATAGTTAAAAAAGAACGTAGAAAAATAATTCATACAAGAGTTCGGAATTTTTTTCTAATCTCGGGGGGACGCTGCCATAAAAATACGTGTAAAATTCGACGGCAGCGCCAGCCCTCACAACAATTTTTTTATGTGAAAAATTCAACTGTTTTATTAGAAGTTGAACTCTTTTGTTGATAATTCAGGTTTTTGATGAAGATTTGTTATTTCAACTGGAAGTTAGAATGTTCATTAAAAATTCGCTTTTTTTAGTTTCAAAACTGATCTTTGTTAGAAATTGAAGCTTTTGGTTTGAAATTCTACTAATTTATCTAATTAAACTACTGTATTGAAAACATATATTTTTCTTAGAAGACTCATTTCCTCAGTTAAAAATTTGAATACATATTTTTTTTGTAGAAGATTCTTTTTTCTTGAAAATTTGTACTGATGTTCCGAAATTCACTACTTGTTTCAGAATTGAACACTTTTTTCGAAAATTCAGTTACTGGAAAACATTTTTTTCAAGATTCATTTCCTTGGTTAAAAAATTGAACACTTTATTGAATAAATTTTGTTTGGTAGAAGATTATTTTTTTCTTAAAAATTGATTCTTCTGTTCCGAAATTCAACTACTTGTTTCAGAGTTAAACACTTTTTCCAAAAATTCAGTTACTGGAACATTTTTTTTAAGATCCATTTTCTTAGTTAAAAATTTGAATATTTGGTTGGATATATATTTTTTTAGTAGAAGATTCATTTTTTCTTGAAAATTTATTCTCATGTTTCGAAATTCAAATACTTGAAAACATTTTTTCTTAAGATTCATATCCTTGGTTAAAAATTTGAACACTTTATTGGGTAATTTTTTTTTGGTAAAAGATAATTTTTTTCTTGACAATTCATTCTCATGTTTCAAAATTCAACTATTTGTTTCAAAGTTGAACCCTTTTTCCAAAAATTCAGTTTATCGAGACCCTATATATATTTTTTAAGATTCATTTCCT